>JAXBDA010002074.1:0-46535 GCA_036023075.1 Gaultheria prostrata | reverse complement strand
TCACTTGCGAATAACCAGGGGGAGGACCACGAGTGGATGGACCCGCCCCCCTATATTGCGGCTGATATTGGAATGGAATAACCTGACCATGCGGGGGTCTGGACGATTGGGCCTGTTGAAACTGTTGTGGCGGAGGTAACGCAAGGGGTTGCGCTTGACCTCCACCTGCGGGTTTGGAATCTGACCACCCAAAATTGGGGTGATCTCTCCATCCCGGATTATATGTGTTGGAATAAGGGTCCCAAGTCCTGACTGCATTAACTTCCTCCTGATTATACTGTAACTTAAAAGATGAGGATATAATTGTACCCAGAAGCGGAGGCAGCATAGGACCACGGGGGTCACGCCCCCTCCCCCCACCGAATTTTCGGACCCTTCACTATTACCGCTACAAGTGATGTTATATTGTTATCTTTCATTTTACCCCCTAAAGAATTACACTAGTTCCTCTTTATGTTTAAAAATCATCAAACAAACAACTCGTGTGTGTAAAAAATGGACACGGGGTCCCTGCAGTGTCCCCGATCCCACTATCCATTATGATAATGCAAGTCTCGTTTAATCCGAGCAATGGATGGTTCGAATTTCTAGGAGCTAGGATGAAATCCGAGCCGTTTTGCTCGAAATAGACGGTCGGATCGGGGGCACTATAGCAACCCCAAATCCGTTAAAAATAGATCTTTTCATTGTGCTTGGGATTTTGATTTACAATTTACTTGTTAGGACTTTTCATTATGCTTTTGATTTTGTCAATTAATGGTGATTGTGTGCTAAAGATAGGGCTTTTCATTTTGAAAAACAAACACATCTCTATAATTTAAGAAACTTACTTTGAAACCAACATTACGCTTAAATATTTTGAACATTATGATCAAGCAGTGCCCCCTCTACACTTAATTCCTGGATCCGCCACTCATTGTACCGTTACAGATAGTTAACAGTTATGGGCTGGGAAACATATCAGTTCGCATGACATTCAACTCAAGACGCAGTACAATTTCTATTTCTGTCCTGCAATAGGCACCAAGGCATCATTGGTAACCAGCTTCTGGTGCCAGATCCAATCAGAGCCTAATTCTTTTGAAAAAAAAAAAAAAGATGCTTCATGCAGTCGATGGCATCAATGGTAACGGTCAATGACCCATCAAATTCAACAAGCGATCCATTATCAGATAATAAATGAACAAAAATACTTGACGAACAGCAAATAACTAGGCCCAGAATACAGATTTGTTGACAAAAGCTGCGTAATACGACGAAATCACAAGATCAAACAAATACACACCAGGCAGTTCAAAAAAAAAAAAACAAATACACACCAGTGCGTCCTGCGTCAAATATGCATCAAACTAAACGGAATCGCTACAAAATCATTCAATCACAACCAAAATATTCGATTTATCAAAGAGATTCAAGATATTCAAAAGTCTGTCGTGCTAATATCAACAACAACAATAATCTGAAACGAACAAAACGGGTAACCCACAAAACTGGCCCTGATTACAAGAAAAACCAATTTGAGAAACAAAACGCCTTAAAAGTGAACCGATTAGTGACCATCAAAACGAAATTAAAACATTCAAGAAATAGATCTGAACTTGCTGATTCATATACACACACATACAGAGAGAGAGAGAGAGAGAGAGAGAGAGAGAGAGAAATTGGACCATCGCCATCTTTGTCGAATAGGCTGAAAGCCTCCTTGAATTCTGAGATCTGATCGTCGGTGAGCTGATCGGCCATTTCTCTTGGGCTTTTCTTCCACGATAAAGTGAGAGAGAAATCGGTAGGGAAATTGGGAAGGGAGAAAAAACGATGTGGTAGTGGTTATGGCAGTCGGACCGAAAGGAGAGGGTCCTCTATATATAGAAGGTGGACTTGGTCCAAAGGCATTTTTATGCTCTCTCCTCCCCAACCACACGAAAACTTGCTAAAATACAGTCATGGTTGCTAAATTATGCATATACTGTCACTTCGGTCATCTAAATTTCATGTAGTTACCCATATCATCTCCAATGTAAGTTCGAGTTTGATCAATGGATAAGGGGATCTCTCACTCATCTCCAAAACTCTAAAATGAATAATATATGGGACATATTGAGGGGATATTTTATAATTTATCCTCCCATTTCTTTAATTTTTTATACTTTATGAGAGAATCTTGGAGGGACATATCGTACTTTTTACTCCCAATTTACTTTTATGTCTCTATTTGACTCCAAATATGGAGACCCAAAAGTAAATTTGGAGATCAAATCTCTAAAAAGTACGATGGGTCCCTTCAAGATTCGCTCATAAAGTACAAAAGTTAAAGAAATGGGAGGAGAAATTACAAAATTTTCCCTTAATATGTCCCATCTATTCTCCATTTTGGAGTTTTGGAGATGGATATGAGATGCCCTTAACTACTTGAATTTTCTCGCTTTATACCGGGATATAAGAGCAAGTCCATCTGTTGGTGCCATAATGACATTACTGAAACCTTTTTGAGTGTGTTAAATTATCGAAAACCTGAAAGTAATAATGTTATAACACTGGTTTGGCGTCATTTTGACACAATTTCAAATCAAAATTATTGGATTAAACTCATACTAATTTTTCAAAGCAAATCAAATCACTTGGATGAAGTGGGAAAAACGACAATGCCATCTTTGATGCTAAATTTGGCACAAAGATGACATTGCCATTTTTTTTGGCATCAATGAATGAATGACAATGAGTGCACTTAGAGTTTCCTATTAAATATGGAGTACCAAATTATGGCAAAGGCCAAAGGCCAGGCAAATGGCAATGAAATTTCCTATAAGTAAATTTTATAATTAAAGTAAGTATATGCTAAGTACACTTGTATTGTTAAGAGGTCTAAATCTATGTGTTGTGGATTCTCTATAAATAAATGGGAAATGATTTTCACACCCTTTTTTTGTCTTTAATCACTTGAAAGTACCAAATTGCCTTTCATATGAAAAAAGTGACTCATATGGTAAGGGTAATTTGGTAATTTCAAGATGAATAAAGACAACAAGGGAGTATTTGGGGATAAGGGATTGTGAAAATCATTTCCCTAAATAAATTTATATTGTTTTTTTTTTGGATAATTTATATTGTTGGGCAATGCTTCCTTTACCAATATGTGAAATAGTCTAGTATTTCATTTCTTGAAGTGGGTGTTTTGGTGATACTTTCTTTTTCTTTTTTTATCTTTTTGCCTTCTGGTGACACTAAGTCTCCATAGTTCTGATTCTGTTAGTTTCATCCTAGCTAGTTTAAGGTTGTATTTAGATGATGTAAATCATCCCTATATCCATGTCTCCTCCCCTCTCCTCTCTTCTCCTTTACTTCTTCCCCTCATAGATCTGTCGGTAACTCTCCATGCATGGCTGGATCTGCTCTCCTTCCAGTGTGAGTGGCCGGAATCTTGATTTTTGGACCAAGGGGAGGCCGACCTGGGCCTCCAACAACGACGACAAGCAGAGTGACAACGACGGCGATGGCACCGACAATTTGTTTTGTTTTCCGACTTGTTTTTTTTGGTTAGTTTTATTTCTTTTTGGTAGATCTTAGGTTGTTTTTGTTTTGATCTGTGTTTGTACTGTGGTGGTTAGATTTAATGGATTTTCTACCTCTTCATCCAAAAAAAAAAGGGAGAGTGCCTCGAATATTACTTTTGTTCACACATTGACAATGAAAAAACCTTATTTTGCTACCAACACAACAATTAATCAAAAAATAGGTACGGATAATAAACGATGAATGCACAATATACGTGGAAAACTCCAGAATATGTAAAAATAATGGGAAGGAATCAAACACTATAAATAAACGTTACGTGATTACAAAACGACTTCTCTAACACAATAGTGATTCCTCACCTATTGACCCAAGATCGATTTGTCGACTCCAACCACACTCAGTGTTTGATTGCCACCGCTTTGAATACACAAGCCTTCCGAATATTCTTTCAAAAATCCACTGGAAGCAACTCAAGATTGATGAGTAGATATTGTAGAAACCTCTTAGAGCTCTAATGAAAGATCAACAATCCAAAGATCTTGTGTATGCTCCAAGATTCTGACTTATTCCTAAACTAACTTAAAAACTGATTCCTTGCACTTTACAAGATAACTCATTCTCTCACAATAGATCAACTCAAAAAGTAATCTTGAGCTTGTTCCTAACTTAAGTCAATTTCAGGAACAACCTCTAAAAGAACAATAAGTTAGTTTGAGAATAAGTCAGCTTTTGGAACAATCCCTGATAAATCCCAACTTTCTTATGTATAGCATAATTAGTCCACCTTTTTCTGAATATGCCACGTCCCGCAGCAGCCTAAAAAAGATCGACCTTATTATATGATATGCATGATTAAAACCAATGGAAGGATATTCCTGCAATTTCCAGGAGTTATTTGTAATGTGGACATAAAAGTGATGACAAGTTGGACCAAATTTAGTAACATTAGCTCTCTTAATATCACGAGCTTTCTCAGTAGTGTTTATGATTTGAGACTTAGAGTTACCTATTGTGCGGAAGCGTGAACAAACAGAGAAAATGAATGCGATTTATGCTATGTAATTGAACAAACCAGAGAAGAGAGGGAGAAAAAGAGCAATCACAAAGAACATAGAGATTTTACGTGGTTCGGCAATGAATACCTACTCCACGGGCAGTCAGATGATTGGGGTTTCACTAATCAGAAGAGAATCGGATGCCCGAAGGCTACAGATGAGCTCACAGAGTTTCTCTCTCTTTGCCTCTCACAGAAAACCAGATCTGAAAGCAATACAATGATAGAAAACCCTAAAAACGTATTAAAAGAGTTTCTGTACGACGCCTTCGTCCGGACCAAGCCCCCATTGGTCCGAACCAGAGTTGCTGAGACCGAAATACGCAAACAATACCTCTCGTCCGGTCTCGTCCGGACAGTGACCGGACGAGGTTCGGTCAATGACCGGACAAGCACTCCTGCAAGGTTCTAAACGCTCATACTTGCTTGATCCGGACCAGAGAACCCTTGGTCCGGACTAGAGATGCTGCGAACATGGAAATCGAGCCAAAAACCAACATTACCACTTTAGGTTTCACCACATTTATGACGCAACGAAATTCATGAGAGATTAGTTAGCGTACTAGTCCAAACGAGATAGGTTTTTGAATCCATGATATGTTCTTGAATCCACAAGAGAAAGAGAGACAATTCTCAAAGTTTGTTTATTAATTGGAAGATTGAATAATGACGTAGGCTTACACCCATATTTATACTAGTAAAACTACTAATAAAAAGGAAATTACTTAAGGTGGAGACCAAACAAATCATTACTTGGAAACTAGGACTATAAGAAAATCAAATCAAATCAAATCTAACCAAAACAAAACTAGGAAAGTGCCAAATAAGCAGCACAAATAATACTAAATAATACAATTCCTAAACAAAATAACGTTTTCAAAGATTGAAACTCTTAAGATCTTGTTCTGCGTCAGTCTCCTCTTCTTCGAAAGAACTCGACCTCGAGTTCTCGTTAGGAATCTGCCATCTTCCATGCCAAGTAATAGATATTTGGAATACTTCAACCCCTTGATTTTACTCCAAAAAGCAATCATAGAAAATGAATTTTACAATGATATATTTTCTTCATGCTTCAATTGATTGATAAGATCCACTAAATACATATTTGGAATCAAATCATATTGTTGCACTCCAAGAAAATCAACAAAGTCAACTTAACATTATGGGTTCTCTTGATCTTGTTTCATCTTAGTATTTGTTGACACATCAATAATTGACTCATTTATACAGGTTGTCTTGACTATAGAGTCATCACATATGGTGGCAGTTTCAATCACAGATTTTGAAAAATTGAGTTGGACCTCAACAATTTGATCACCACCATCAATATCAACTTTCTGCTTATCACCCAAAGCCATATCAATTTTCTTATTATCTATTTGAATTACCTTCTCATTAAAAGCTTCTTCAACAACATTGGCAAATGTTTGGATTGTATTTTGTTGCTTTGGCCCATATTTTTTTTCTCCAAAAGTTGCTCATAATTCCATGGCAAGAAACTCTCTATCATAAGTCTTTTGATTCTTGACCATACGTGAATACGACGCTTTTCCAATCGTTCTCGTAAATCTTGCATATGTAACCACCATCGTAGCGCTAGCCTCGTAAGTTTTAACGCTAAATATTTCCATATTTTTTCGAACGACATTCTCACATACTCAAAGAAATCTTCAATGTCTAAAATTCAATCTAAAACATCCTCAAAATATTCATTGCCCTTGAATTTAGGTAAGTTGTCATAATATCTGAAATCAGCATGATTAGCTGGGTGTGTCCCAACTATAATTTGATTACCGGGTTGGCGTTGGGAAAATCCCACTGTGCGTTCCCAATTCTGGTTAAGAGGACGACGTTGGGCAACTCCCATCGTGCGATTCTCTACAACCCTTTATGGTTTTTGGTCGAGGCGAAGAGTCAGCAACCGCAATGATTCACGGATTTCTATTAACTGTGTTTGTTGTCCTTCCACCACCTCCCTTAGATCAGCAAACCTTTGAGCAACGTCAAAGGGTGTTTCATCTGCCTTGTTAGGTGCCATTGAGCCAGAAATGTTCTTGCTCTGATACCACTTGACGCAGCGGAATTCACAAGAGACTAGTTAGCGTACTAGTCCAAACAAGATAGGTACTCGAATCTACGAGTGTTCTTGAATCCATAAGAGAAAGAGATTAAACTCATAATTATATTTGACTGAAAGAGATTACAAGCCTTTGATAGGGAAACCCTAGAAAATACTACTAAAAATCAAAGTATCCTATAAATTAGGGAAACTGGTAAAATTGAAAACTAAAAAGAAAAATAAGACTTTCCCAACTGGAATCAACATAAACGAAATTATACACTAAGAGTAATTCGTAATCTAATTATTTCCTAATATATCAAAAATACTAAATTGAAGGCCTAAACAAAAGAATTTGGCCAAAATCCACCATCAGTCACAACTTTAGTGTCATGAGTCATGACCGCAACACAATTCTGCTTCAGCCTAAGTTTGGGCCGATTCCGGGCTCGTCAATAAATTGCCGAATTTGGTAATTTTCAATTAAAAGTTGTTTGGGCCCTCGAGCCTTCTATCGATTCAATTGATCATAGAATTGGACCGCCACTTGTTCTACATCAATTTACTTTATCTCAAGGATGATTTGGCGATGAAGCTCCATGAATGAATGTCATCTAAGTTCTTTGAACTTGTATTGAATTGCTCAAAAATACTATTACCACTATCAAGATCAATTTTTAGCTTGTCTGTTTTACCTTCAAGCAATGAATTTTGATCAATCGAAGCACTATTTTCTCTTGAAGATTCACAAATTCTTTCTGAGCATTTCTCTTTCTATTTTTTGGTCATGATTTCAATACTTGGTGTCATATCGTGCGTGTCAAAAAATGTGTGGCTACTTAGGGATTACAAGCATCAGGCACATGCTCTGGCGGCCAAGTAAATGTCGGCTTGATCGGAGGAAGTGATGTCAGATAGTGGTCACACTATTTATCTTCTCCTATTACGGACTTTCTATAGAGCTTGGGATTAGCGTATCGCGAGAGCAAGACAAGAACTCATATGAGATATATTGGCTAAATCAATTAGTGATGAAGAAAGAGTTCAATTGACCATCTCTCTAGTAGATCAAGTTGTCCCTGTAGTCAAGGAAAAACAAATCATAAATTTACAAGTTCAATCCATTATTATTAGAGATTTAGTTAGAAACAACTATTGTTGTTTTCTCCTGGCATGGACACGACAATACTCCAATATGAAGTTTGTCAAATAAAACAAACTGCAGCAAAGTAGGTGGATAAGTTACAATTCCAATAATGCATTTGCCAGTTATTAAGTTGCCACCACATCTTGAAGGCTAACAACTTGTTACATTCCAAGGCCAGTAAAACTTAGAAGATGTGGTTAGAAATGATCGTAATTCAAGGTCAATTCTCCAGTCCGAAACTATTAAACAAGAACAACACATTGAAGGCTTCAAGATGTTTGATTATTGAAAAGAAGTATATGGTATGTAACATGCACTCTCTGTTGTTCTCAACCATATCGTTCTGGTTGCACCTTTATGATCAAGAAACTAAAACCATTCCCAACAAGGCGCACGACAATCTCCACAACCCAATCAGCTGAAATGTTTATAAACCCAGACGTGCCAGAGGCAAAGCGATTGGAGTCATGGTATTTTATTAACATCGTTCTTTTGAATTCTTATATCGGCAATTTCCCTATATTTATTCTCCAAACCCATCTTCCTAGGAAAATTGAAAATGCAGAATATTTATCGAACTCATGGGCTGCCAATGGAAGCTCATCAAGAATTCCATTGACCACAGTCAAAGAAACATGTGAGGCTCCCAGTACGACAAATATCAACATCTCATGTACCTCTCTACCATTACCAACACTTGCACCGTAAGAAAGTGTGAGTATGGAAAATTTTTGCAGAAGAGCTCAAGATGACAACTTTTTTATCACAAAAAATAGTTATTAAGTTTGTGCTTCCAAGTTACACATGCGTAAGATGACCACTTTCTTTATCACAAAATTAGCAATTAAGTTTGAGCTGCCAAGTCACCCATCATGGCCAAGAAATCTTGGTAAGTTAGACGGCATCCCTCGGTTCACATCAAGAAGAAGAAAGGAGTAACATGTAATTACACAAAATTGCCACATGCAAAAAGATGATACTCTGTTTTACATATAATTTAAGTGTTCATACATTTTTTGATTTTGAAGGCATGTGTTATGGAGACATACATTTCGGCAAGCATTGCAAAACCCTCCTCAAACAATTCCTCCACAGCCCCCACAACAGAAAGCTTAGTTCTTTTACCAGAATTTTGATTTTTCTTTCCAAGATGAGTGAAGTGAGCGAATTTTGTTTCTTCTTTAAGGGTGGAGGAAAGACTGGATGGTCAAACGGAATAATATCATCAACGAGGCAAGTTGTATCATCCTTTAGGCCTCTTGACCTTAGAGCTTCCTAAAAAAAGGAAATTATAGCACCGACATGAGTTCATGTATACATGGCCAAAGTAGAAGGAATATAACTGGTTTAAAAGATAGATCATGATAGATGACCTACACAACCAGCTTTGCAGCAAATTATGTTGGTACTGCATGACTATGCTGCTTTTGCTGCTTTATCTGATGATAGTGCATACCATACACCGTCAGCCGCATCATAACTCTTCCTCTAGCATTTGAAAACTAAATGCCAATTATAACACAAAGTAAAGTAAATAAAGATATTTCAAATTCTACAACGATAGGTGTAGACATCCAAAAAATCCCCGAGGATGTTAGAGATCAAAATGTGTCTCGGAAGCTTTGGAACAATACTTTTTGTACTTGAAACCCAATGAAAATCTCTTCAACACAAACCCTAACCTACACCATCTTTTATTACATTAAAAACCCTCTTTATTAATATATAATTTGTCTCAATCCATTTTGAAATGAGGGAGATATGAGGATTTTACCAAAATGACTCTTTTTTCGACCACCTGAGGGTAAAATCATCATAACCTTTGATGAACAAATTATTTTATTTCCAAACCACTTGGGTTAGAAAGTAGACTTAACAAGCTTTCCAATGGTACCAACCACACGCAAAACAGAGTTTGGTAGCACTCGGGGCGGCCCTGCGAATTTTGGCATGTGAAACAGTGCTGCACGGGACACACAATTGTGCCACACGGTAGAGTTAAGTGTGCCACACGGTACACTTTTATATTGAAAAATTAACTCCACCGCGCGGTGGACTTAGTTGTACCGCACAACACTGTTTCAGCAGCCTTGGTCACCAAGTTTTCTTGGCCCCGAAGTATTCTGACGGCCGAATCTTTTCCTTTTCTTTCAGACCATGTGTACTTGGTCCCTAAGTATATTTTGGCCTATAAATACACCTCTCCTCTCCCATTTCAACAACAAGCAATTCTTTCCAATTCCATTTCAAAACAAGAAGTTCCGTCCTCCATTGTTTTCACAGAAAACTCTCTATCTCCATTTCAAGCACTTCAAAACGCCATATGTAGCTATATTTTGTCAAAATCAGTCTCAAGCCTTCCTCAATATTTCAAAACACTTCATCAATCCAGGTTTTAGCGTTCAAAAGCCGAAGTTTTCGAGTCGAAATCAAGGAGAATCATTCTAAAGCTTAATCAAGGTTAGTACTCAATACTCTGAGGGGTGTTTCCGAGTTCAAGGAGGTTGCTAATTCCTCTCTTGGACTCAATAAACCAAATGTTTCAATAACAAAATACAACCTCCATAGCACTAGTGTGTGATTATCCTATATCACCCGGTTTTGTGTTGTGAATGGAATGCTCTTTTTATTTTTGTAGAAAATCAAAGTTTTCAAATCGTTCATAGCATAAAGAATGCCGCACGGCATATTTTGTGTACCGCACGGTACAACCAAGAGTGCCACACGGCACAATTGGCTAAAACCCAATTTTTATGCTCTGTTTTCTGTCCCGTGCTTTGTTTCTCTATTTTATATTCTGTTTTCTTCATGTTATTGTTATTACCTCAATATTATTGTTCGCCTGTTATTTACATTAATAAAGTTTTGCAATAAAGAGTTTTCTTAAAAATCCCACAAATGTTTAGTAAAGACCGAGTATTTCTCGGGCGAGTGGGGTGCTTTTAAGCAAAACCTTCCCCATTCATAACCAAAAATCTCTATTTTTCACAGACCAAAACCTTTTTTTTAGCAGCAAAAGAGTCATTATTTTTCTAAATGGTTTCTCGGGTACCAAATCTTTTCCAAAATCAAACTCGGGTGGCTACTCTAAATTTTCTTTTCCCCCAAAACCATCTTTTTCAAATCATTTTCAAAAAGTGGCAACGTCCACAAAATGGCGACTCCGCTGGGGATAATTAAATTAATCTTTATTCTTGATCTTTTACACTTGTAAAACGACCCCCGAAAGCTCGTCAAAACGAAAATGCCTAGCGTTATTGAAGAAAGGAATGGCGATAGTAACTAGGCTTCGCCCGCCATCCGGACTGGAGCTTTTTGGGTTGTTTGCTTGTGTAAAATTATCAAAATACAGATTAATTTAAGTGAGCCAGACTTGAAAAATATTTGTGGGATTTTTTAAAATAATTTTATTGCCGAACTTTTGCATTGCACGTGCATCAATGTTGGATAAGCCCCGCTGCTGTGTCTTGGTTACCCTACCTAGCTTGCTGATGTTAGGACATCCCAAGATGCTCAGCAACCTTGGACGATGATGAGTCAGTCTGCCGCTTTGACCTTTGCCATGTAGTACACTCGGCACTGGAAGGCAAATATTGGCTTTAGTCTGTGGAACCCCTCTAAACCAAACTGGCCTTTGCATATAGAAAACCGTAGAACCTTCCACTCTATGACGGGGCCCACAGGTTAGGGTTATGTGCTTTTATCTTGTTAAGTGTTTACTGCTTTTTCATGTATATACTATCATTCTGCATGCATACACTTTAGAATAAATGTTTTGGACAGTTGGACCTTAAATTGTCACCTTTCTGCGGTCTTAAGAGGTTGCCCTGCCCAATGAAGAGTCGTGCATTCCAATGCACATTGTTCAAATCACATAGTCCTTAGGAAAATGAGACTAAGGATAATTAAGATGGCCTAAAATCTTCAATAAACTCTCATCAATAATCTTAACTGAGCTCAAGAGTAATCAACCCCATTTATGAGGATGTTTATTCTAGCATCCTAATGAGAGATTATTAAATAACTTAGTCCATTTTCTAATTTTACCAAAGCCTTGTTTTCCAATTCAAAGGATACATTGTCAAAAGAAATACTGAGGATCGGGGCAGCCTTTTTGAGACCGTTTTCCTTTAATCAAACACCTCTAGTATCAGCCGTGCTTGAACGGCTTCCTGTGATCCACTCTATCATTAAACACATTTTTATCCCAATTTCAACAGCCTTATTGCTCTGTCTTGGATGGTCACGAAAGTTGATTGGCTCTGGTTCCAAAACACAGGAACTTAGCCTACTGAGTAGCGACTTACCCATGGCTGTTGAAAACTTTTTTGAGACTTAGGGTGACATACACAACACAAAAACAACATTCTCCTTTTTAAAAATGAAATAGGAACGCCACTAAGTTTGCTTTTGCTTTACTGCCAGTCTTAAGTCATTGGATCAAACTGAGAAGAATCTCATACCTAGATGGACTCGAACACCCAAACAGTGGTTAATTCGAACTGAGTCAAAAATAGTACAGTCAGATTCAACAAGTTTTTCAGCAATGTCGAAAGCCGTTGAATCAGCAGAGAAAACCGAGGTCCAAGTCCTCAAAGAAGCCATGGAAGAGCAACGGGTAAACAACAACAACCAGATGGCCCAGATGATGCTCATGATTCAGGAATTAACCTCCCAGCTCCCACCACCACCAGAAGGTCCACCAAAAGGCCACCCGCAAGACAATCAGGGTTTGGAAGCAATGATGGCCAAAATTTCCAAGCTCGAGGAGTCTATTTAGAAACAAGAGAAGATAGCCACTACGGGCATTGACATGGACAAGCTATACCAATTCCCACATGGCAGATGCCAAGCTCCCAGAGCGTTTCAAGCCAATAGACTGGGAAAAAATTGACGGAAGCGACGACCCAAAAACTCATTTACAAACATATGTGGGCACTCTGTCCATGTATGATGTGGGGAAAGATGCAGTGGGCCAGATGTTTCAACAAACACTCACAGGACCGGCACTGCGATGGTTCTTGAATTTGGACATTTCAAAGAAAAGGACTTGGGATGACATTGGGGTAGACTTTGTGACTTAATACAACTACAACATCGAGCTTGAAATGACTCTACGTGAATTGAAATATACAAGAATGGAGCCAAATGAGTCTTTTGCGGATTTTGTAAAAAGGTGGAGAGGAAAAGCTTTTCAAATGATTGATAGGCCGTCAGAAAAAGAACAGATGCAGATCATTACCAGAAATTTGGCTCAAGATTTTGCGAAGCACTTGGTGGTATTCCAAACCACCACCAATTTCAAAATCTTCTATGAGGCAGGTCTTGTCGTTGAGGAGGCAATCCGATCTGGTATTTTTTAGAAAAGTGAACCAATTCCCAAAACCAAATAGGTGTACTCCGACAACAGCGACACATTGTTCAACAGAAATGATTATACCCAAGCCTCTTCCAGCTCCACAAACCAAAATTTCAATCAAGCCATACATATCAACGAGGTCAAAGCTCAAACCACCCATTTTAAAAAACCACAAAGAACCCTCTCCAAATTCTCCACACCTCTGTCCTCGATTTATGAAGAGCTCCTCAAAACCGGCCATATCAAACCACTCCAACCAACTCCTCCACCACAAAAGCTCCCATCTTACTATAACCTAAATGCCTTTTGTGCATTCCACCAGATGCCCGGTCATGCTACCGATGAGTGCCACCGCCTCCGTCATAAAATTCAAGACCTCATCGATAACAAAACCATCTTTCTTCCACCAACAAAAGCAAACACCCAGTCAAATCCCAATCCGCATATCAACTCCGTCATGTTCAATACCGAACCCATAAGGGATTGTTGATTCAATAGATGTCAAGGTCAGCAAGGAAGAATAAACTGTCAAGGACCATGCAATAGCTCAATCTTCCACGAGTCTTAGAAGCATGCAAGTCAGGCCAAATCTTCTAGTCAAGTTTTCAAGTTTGGAAGTCAAGTCAAGTCTTAGTTGTGTCAGGTTGTACTTCAAGTCTTTCATGCTTTTGCTTTCAAGTTTGTGTCTGTCTTCAAATTCGAGTTTGCAATTTCCTATTATTGTAAAAAAAAAACCAAAAATAGAGTTAGCTTTGTAGTCCCGAACTACGCACGACCTGATTCCTTGCAAAAAGATACGTAGGCAACCCTCTGTGGTTTGGTCGCAACTTTTGGAAAATCAATGTCGCACCTTTATGTTGAAATTGTCATAATGAACTTGAGTTTTGCAATAATCTCTCAACTGGGAATTGTTTTCCACCATCATTTGGGAATCATGATAATCACTTCAAAACACGAGATGAATTTTGATTGAATCCTCGCCCCGCGAAAGAAGAAGGAATTCCAGGCACCATTCCCTGATGCCATCAAGAGGCAATGCTTTGGCATAGAAAAAAGCCTGCAAGGTTGAAAACCCGCAAGGGCAGCCTAGGCAAAAGTTAAGGCAAAAAGCTCGCTAAATCAAAACTTCAAAGTATGATCTAGGCAAAAGTTAGAGCATACACAGATTCTTTCTATCGAGTTGCGCAATTCAAAATAAAGAAAGGCATTCTTTTATTTTATCCCACACATAAATATATCCCTTAATAGCCCTATTGAGCCTGAATCATTTTCTTTGAAAAAGGAACCCAGCTAGGTAGCTATCCCCCACACTAGGATAAAATAAGGTATATAAGCCCATGATTGCTAGTGGCATGTCAAAATTTTAAAAGAATGAAAGTGCCAAGCACTGAGGCACAACAAATTGCACGTCATTGAAGAAAAAGAAAAATCAAGTGCCCAGCAAAAAGCAAAAGAGGCACAAAGAAAACTCCCATCAAAAGCAAAAAGGGCACCAACATAGTTCAAGATAGCTGCAAGCTCCAATAACCCGAAGGAAAATGAAATTTTTGAGCCTTTTATCCTTTCTTTCTCAAACCCAAACCTTGGTCCCGTCATAACTTGAATAAAGTCCTTTCAGATTGCAACTTGATAGAAAGAATCCAAAGGGAACAGTCTAATCTCCCTTAAAAGTCAAAGTATTGTGCAAACATTGGCGTTAGCCAAAGCAAAAATCCAAACTGGGCACATCAATGGGCCTTCATCAGCAGCCCTCCAAACTGGGCGTCTTAATGGAAAGACAATGGGACATCATCAACAATTCGGGGCATGAGTTCATGATAAGATATCTCGTGTTTTGACAAAATAATTGATTTGAATGATTATCATTTGATGGAGTAAAACAATTTCGAAATCCTGAAGGGAGAGTCATTAAAACCCAATGTTGTTGTGACAAATTCAGCATCCATCGTGAGGCATTCTTTGTCTCCAAGTAGTCAATTTAGCCCCAGTTGATAAAAAGACCTTTTCCTATCCTTTGAAATTGATCTTATCAAAATCCACCCTTTTTGTCCAAAAAGCCGATCAAATCCCTCGGCCTTGCCAGTCGTATTAAAGTCCACCCCATTAGGCCAATCAAATTCCTCGGTCTTGTTGGTGTTGTCAAAATCCTTCGAGTTAACTTGATCTTGTAAAAAAAAAAAAATCTACCGCCAGTTCAATCAAGTAGTCAATCTCCGCCCAAATCAGGGGCATCTTCGAAAAGTCGCTCCTTCAAAAAGGGTCTTTCTTAGGCCTTGTCCAAATTCACACAAGGTCTTTGTCCAATCAAGCCTTCGTGGTCCTGTTAGTCTTAGACTCGTGGAAGATGATTTCAATGCATAGAAGAGCCTATGTTTGGATACACAAGTCAATGGGTGGCCAAAACCACCATCAGATTCGGAATTGAGGGCACATCAGCCCACCACCATTCACCGGGGCAAGTATATGCCCAAATCAAAGAACTGGGGCACGTCAGCCCACCACCATTCACCGGGGCAAGAGTAAGCTGGGATCCAAGAAGGCTCAAAGCCGCAAGCTCCAGCCTCAACAAAAACAAACCCAATGGTCAAACTTCAACTTAAAAGCCCGAAATCCAAACCTGGCCAAAAGGAAAGACAGTAAAGCAAAAGAGACACCCTGTTGCTGTGAATGTATCTCTTGTGTATCTTTGTATATCTTAAATATCATAATCATATCTCATTGTATCTTCCTATTTAAGGCATAGATTAGGCGTATCTTTAGTGTTTCCTTTCTAGGGTTAGGTTATCTCTATTTAAACGTTGGTTAGCATTGTAATAGGTATTCTGGATATCCAATAATGAATTAGTTCTTCTTCTTCTTTTGTTATTTGTTTTTCTTTTTATTATCACATGGTATCAGAGCCTAACCTTGGCTTCTCCGTCAAAGCATCAGTATTTAGTAATCTGCAATCTTTGATCTGCCTCTCTCTCTCTCTCTCTCTCTCTCTCTCTCTCTCTCTCTCTCTCTCTCTCCTACACTCTGTTCATGGACCCAACTCTGAAAACCCTCAAAACATGCCTGTCGACCACTTTTGGACCACTTTCCGATCACCATCTGCATCATCGATGACTAACGAGTCTCGCTCTTGACTCGCCGCACTCCGGCGACCTCTCTCTGCACTCACCAGACCTCTGCAAACTCCGACAACACTTCAGACAACCTTGTTTGGTGGAGTTCATTCCAGATCTACCAGACCCAGTGCTATTTGAACCTTGCCGGACACTCGCCAACCTCCAACAACCCTCGCCAGAACCTTGCCAACATCTGACAAGCCCTTTCTAACCTCTGACGAGCCTTCTTATATCTCTGACAGCCCTCAAAACTCCCATTCTGCTCTCGTTTGCATCTGACAACACTCGCCGGACTTCATACAGCCTCGCCGGAACCCTACGCACTCTGGCGACCCTCAGATCTGCCTCGGTAGTTGCTCTCGGCCCTTTATCTGCAAACTCAGTGAGTTTCGGCATCACCCATTGACAACCCAGTAAGTTCAGCACTCAATAGCCTTGGTGTACATCTCAATTCACCTCTGTTCACTTCTGCAATCTTCGGCAACCTAATTTTGTATCCGTGTTCTCTTTGGTAAGATCTGTTTACCCCTTGGTAGCATCTGTCAAATCTCCCTATCATCTGTCTGGTATGATTTGATCTATCTCAGCATCATATACTAAGTTTTGGGCTCCATTTGGTCTATATTTGGGATTTACAGCACTGGTTTTGGAATCAGCACAGTATTTGATTTGTGTGGTTCACTTTAGGACCATATAGAAAAGACAGCTTCTATTTGTAGTATTTGGTTTGGCATTTCAATCTGTATTGCCTTATTTGCATAATATTTGCTCTCTGTTTGCTTGCTGGTTCTGCACATTTTAACCATTTGGTTAGTAGCCTCTTCTCTCTGTTTTCTGAGTAGCATTCAGTCTTAATGGCAGCCCTTCAGAAGGATATGTTACAAGCTTCTATGATCACCACTCAGTTAGGTTTGCATAGTTCTTACACCACAGGTATCTTACCCACTAATTGGCTTTCTATTCTGGCTCCTCCCACCATATGACTCCAAATTTGTCTCTCCTTAGTAACTGTATTTCCCATGCCTCCCCCTTTAGTATTGCCACTACAAATGGTTCACCTATGAATGTTGTTTCCGTTGGCTCCATTCTTCCTACCTCTAACTCTTTCTTGTCTATCTCAGATGTGTTCTATGTTCCTCAATTGTCTTTAAGTCCTGTTTCTATTACTCAATTGTCTGATTCCGGATTTGGTGTATTGTTCTCCTCTTTTGGTTGCGTTGTGCAGGATCGGGTGCCCAAGAAACATATTGGGACTGGGCGTAGAGTTGGTGATCTCTACATTTTGGAGAGCTTGCATGTTCCTGTCACATCCACCTCCACAGCCATGTCATCCTTTGCCTTAGATTGTAATTCCTCCCCCTTTTACCTTTGGCATTCTAGGTTAGGGCATTTGTCCAGTGAACGTCTAAAACTTTTGACTAATTCCGGTTTTTTGGGAAAATTTTGTGTCAGTGACATTTCTGAGTGCAGTGGTTGTAAGTTCACAGAAATGTCAGCTTTGCCTTTCAGTAGGAGTACCTCAGTCTCTACTTCTCATTTTCAGGTTGTTTACTGATCTTTAGGGTCCATCTCCGGTTGCCACCAAAGGTGGTTTTGTCTATTATGTCTCCTTTGTTGATGACTACAGTAGATATACGTGGGTTCACTTGATGACACACAAGTCTGACTTCTTTCAAACTTATCATACTTTTCATGCCATGGTTCAAACACAGTTTTCCACCTCTCTAAAAATTCTTCGTTAGGATTTGGATGGTGAATATTCTCTTTCTGAGTTATCTGCATTCTTAGATACGCATGGAACTATTCATCAATCATCTTGCACTGACACTCCATCCCAGAATGGTAGAGCTAAAAGAAAGCATTGTCACCTTCTTGATACTGCTCGATCTCTACTATTGCCGTCCTTCGTACCCTCTATTTTCTGGGGAAGCTGTCCTCACTGCAGCCTATCTTTTAAATCGGATGCCGACTCCTCTTCTCTCTGGTAGTTCTCCCTATGAGCGGGCTCTATGGTCAGGTTCCTAACTACTCTCTTCTTCGAGTATTTGGTTCTACTTGTTTTGTCCTTCTTCCTAAGAAAGATCGCGCTAAACTCAGTGCCCGCTATGTCTTATGTGTCTTTTTGGGGTATGGCATTACTCAAAAAGGCTATCGGTGTTATGATCCTGTGACCAAAAAGCTATATGTATCTCGGCATGTCACCTTCTTAGAGCGTCTTCCGTACTTTACTCTTCCTCCCAAAATTGCTCCTGTCACAAAAGAGGATTTGATTCATATTAATCCTTTTCCTATGGATGTGCCTGCAGAAGAATATACCTCTACTATTGAGGTGTCTGATATTCCTATAGCTCCCTCGGCCTCTCCTCATCACAATCCAATCACCCCTTTTCCCAAAGTGTACACCCGTCGTCCAACTTCTTCCACTGCTCCCCAATTTGTCTCAAAGGATCCCGATCCGCCTGCTCGCCGGTATCCTATTAGTGAAAATTGCCACCCACAGGTAAAATATGGCTTTACCAATACTTGTTTCTCGTCTTCTTATCAATCATTTCTTTCTCGGATTCACACTTATTTTGAGCCTAGGTCTTATAAAGAAGCTTGTAATGATCCCAATTGGGTGGATGCCAAGCTCACTGCTCTTGCTCAGAATCAGACTTAGGAGTTGGTTCCGCTGCCAGATGGTAAGAATCTTATTGGTTGCAAATGGATCTACCAGGTCAAGACTCATTCTGATGGTTCTTTGGAGCAGTATAAAGCCTGATTAGTTGTTAAAGGGTTTTCTCAGGAGTATGTGATTGATTATGGAGAGACTTTTGCTCCTGTTGCCAAAATGACCACTATTTGCACCTTGATCTCTGTCGTTGCTGTAAACCAGTGGCCTTTTTATCAGTTGGATGTGAAGAATGCTTTTCTCAATGACTCTCTCTCTCTCTCTCTCTGAAGAGGTTTATATGAGGCCTCCTCCTGGATTCTCTCATCCCTCTAGGGTTGTTTGTTGTTTGCGTCGTGCTCTCTATGGCTTAAAACAGTCTCCTCGCGCTTGGTATGCGCGGTTTCAAGATGTGGTTCTCCAGATTGGCTTCCAGTCCAGTATGCATGACTCTTCTCTCTTTCTTCGTCGCACCTCTCATGGTCTGGTTCTTGTTTTACTGTATGTTGATGATATGATCATCACTGGTTCTGATTCTGCTGCCATTAGTGATGTGAAGCGTCATCTCTTTCAAGAATTTGAGATGAAATACTTGGGCCCACTTCGGTATTTTCTTGGTATTGAAGTCGCTTCCTGTCACGCCCTAGAAAATTACGTCAAGAACACTTCAAACATTCCACATGCCTCCAAAGAACGATCAAAGTCCACTATCCGGGTCAACGATTTAACAATAGTACCGGTCACATCCAATGGCAACAAGTGCGCGTACCCAAAATATGCTCATGAGTTCTAAGAAGAGTTCTTACAATTTGCAAGTCAAGATTTAAGAAATAACGAGTTACAAGACCATCTAGGCCCAAAATAAAGATAAGTACGGCAAGATGGGTGAGTAACTCCAATTAAGCTCTAAAAAATGCACAAGTCCACACTCCAATGCACACAATTCATGCTCTTCAATGGTTACCTGCAAAAAAATGTAGGGTGAGCGACATGCCCAGTAGGAAAACTCAATCTCTGCCGATTATGCTTAGATGATGATAGATGCACCGTGAGTTTAAAGGATTTTCTAATTAAAAGCTCGACAACGTTCTAGATAATCAACTTAAGTGCCAGTGGACAAATGTACCCATAAATGTCTAACGAGCGTCATGGTATTCTAAGTGTCCCATTCTGTATCCAATGTGTCCAAAGAAGTCGTGTGTCCCATATGTAGAAAACTATTCTTATTAAATGTTATCCGACAACGCGTAACCACGCACGCACCTCTTCAAATTCAACCAAGATAAACATGTATATATATAGGTACATAGACCTCTTCGGGACTTTCTGGGCCCGGCTCCCATAGATTCTTAGCTCGAGCAAAAGGCCGGATTTCTTGGGAGTCCGCACACCCATGACCAACTAATGTTGGAATACATAACAAGGCCGGATTTCTTGGGAGTCCGCACACCCATGACCAAGCGACACCTATAGGTGACCTTGGAATAAACCAATATTCATAACGCGATTTCCATAAACACACCTTGCTTATAACACTCCTCTTAGGGTTTCGTTCCAATTTCAATGACACAATAAGATTATTTGCACAAACTACACTCAAGGGTTCTAATCATTCTAGGAAATTTAAGTCAATCAAATACAACAACAATCAACCGAGGAAAATATGGGTTTTGAGCCAAAGTATGGGTTTCGTACGAAGACAAGATTTAGCCCGAAATTGATGATGAAAAGGGCCTCAATATCAACATATAATCATAAGAAGTGGAGATTAGGTTCCCTACCTCTTGTGTTAGCTTCAAACTTGGAGGAAAAGGATTTTGAGATCCCCAATTTGGTTCCCACATTTTTGTGCTCCCCGGTGCGAGAAGAGTGAGTTCCAAGCTCCCTATCACGTGTAGAACGAGAATCCGGAGTCAATTTGTGAAGAGGTTTGGAGAAGGGAGGGTTTTTGGAGCTTGGTAGGGCTTCAATGGAGGAGGGAAGAGGAGAGAAGGGCTGCTGAAAAAGGGAGGGGAGAAATGATCATTTTTCCCCTCTCTACCCGACCCCCCCTATTTTATTCTCTTTACAATAAAAAAAAAATAAGTCAATTAAAATAAATCCGCACGGCAAGCCAAAACGACGTCGTTCACTAGGTTTCCTAACCGCTCGGTAGCGCTACAGGAGAATTGGTGTAGCGCTACCGGTACCCTTACCCGTTGACCATAACCCATAGGTAGCGCTACAACAGTTTGCTAGTAGCGCTACGAGAGGCTCTGTTCATTTGTTCACCTCGCGAAGCCTTCCCCGAGCGCTACACCTCTTTCCTTGTAGCGCTACGCGCAAGTTCTACTTCCTAATTCAATGATCCAACTCTAACACTTGATTTGTGGCCATGTATACCAAATCTTGCCCACGAGTTTTATCTTCGCGCGTAAATTTAAGTTTTTGTACGAAATTCGATTCCTCACGTTCACACATATTCACTTTTATAATTTGATTTTCCGAGTCCTCACAACATTGGCTATTTATAACCTCCAAAACTAGTATATGAGACTGGGCGGACTCTCCAATCATTGCAAATTGATTTTGAGTTGACTGCTTTAACATGGTATGCAAATTGCTAGCTAGGCTTCCGGAAGCTTTTGGACACGACTCTCTTGATTGATTGCCCTATTATTTGTGCCCTAAGTGCTACATGTTTCATTGTGATCCATGTGTTATGGATCCTTTATTTCTCCACATGGGGGTGAAATCGCACATGTAGAAGAGTGTTTGGCCCTTGACCCACATTTGTTAATTGTAACCTCCAAAACTAGTCTATGAGCCCGGTCGGCCTCTTTACTCATTGCCAATTAATAATGAGTTTGATTTTTTTTTTTTTTTGGGAGTCTGAGTTTGATGCTTTAACAAATAATTTTACCCATTTTTGTTTAGGAGTTATGAAGTTGGAAGCTACAAAATTTAGGCCAAGAGAGGTAGTAAGGCATGTACTTCAGACTGCAGCTGTATCATTGCAAAGGATGCTCACCTTGGAAGGTCATGTAGCAGATGATGTTCCTGTGGAGGTGAGAGCTTTTACCGCATATTGTTACCTTTGGTCTATGAACTATAACAAGCTCTAGACGCATGCTGAATGCTGTTTGTTGGCGATGTCTCCTCCTTTCTGCTGATTAAAAAAAAGGATATTCCGTCTTTTCTTACAATTTGACAGGATAAACCTAAAATATGGACAGGGACGTGTCTTTAAAAGATACTTGATTGTTATGCACCATACTATGGATCTTAGTTATGTAACAAGTCACTCACCCAAAATAACTCAACGAGGCACCATTTTGGTCGACATTTAAGTATTGATTCTTATGCTAACGTAGATGTGATAAAGCCTGGTCAAATGTCTGGCTTGACATGTAAGATGTAACTAATGAGTGATGACACTACCATTGTTTGATTTTGAAGCTCTTTGGATAAGTGTTCAGGGTTTCTTAAATTTTAGAAGTCCTCATAACGTTATTAACCAATATGTATCATTTTCAGGTTATTGGAGATGTTCTACGGATTCGACAAATTCTCACTAACTTGATCAGGTACTGAGTTCCTCGGGACCCAGAATCTCCTTGATTACTTCGATGTTTCCTTCTATTTTTGATGCAATAGAGGTGCTGGATAAAGTAACTTTTTCTGCCTAGCTGGTACCTAGGAAGTTCTGATTTTCAACAGCTATCCTTACATTCTTCTTTATTTGGTGATGGCCTTAACAGTTTTCCATACGGAGGCAAAACTGTCATAACCATCAGCAGTAGGAAACTGAATTATTATTATTTTTTTCACAACTAGTTTGAGTTATTTCCATCTACAGCAATCATTTTTACATATAGCATGCATAATTTTTCTGAAAACTATTTGGAGTTATTTCTGTGAGTATGTATGGTACCCATCAAGATCATGTCCATGTATAATAAGAATCATTACTGTGTGACCATTCTTGATTTCCATGAATCCTAGAATCACCCTTCAGTTGTGGTACTGAATCCAGTTTAATAACTTTTCCAGTTTAGATGGGCGACCTTCAATGCTCAGCTGCTGAGGATTTACTAAAGTTTATATTTTTGACAGATATGCCTCTAAGGGATAATTCACCTTTTACGTCAATCCATGCCTTTGCAGGCTTATCTGCATCCAGAGCCTTGTGCAAATGCTTTTTTCTTTCCTGCAATATGATCCATATGCAGCATATTGTCCATAGCTGTTTCTATGAATTCCAATTTGATTGAATTTGTAAGTGATGGTCAAATGCCTCCTTGAAAGAAATATCGATTTAGTGGCTGGGCTATCTTGACATAAGCTTTTTGGGTCATATCGTCAGGCTCTAACAAATTATTGGGCCAGTGGTCTACCTGGTCGGTGCAATATGTACTTCTCTTGACACTTGAATGAATATGGAACCTGGTTTTCTCTATTATTGCCATATTTGCATTAGCTAACCGAATGTTTGATTGTGCTTCGTAGTATTAACTATTTCATTATCTCCAGCAACGCAATCAAGTTTACCCATGAAGGGAAGGTTGGTATAAAGCTCTATGTGGTACCAGCCCCATCCTGTGGATTGGTAGAAGGATCTAAAGAGCAAATCGCTGAAGATAGGTTGGTATTTTCAGCCAATATACAGGAACCAGATAAATCCTTATCATTGTCACTAAGTCAGAATGATCTGGAAGTGTTTCATGGACCGACACCTCCGGAAAGTCCTCGCAAAAATTCACTTGATGATGAACCAAAAACCCCAGTTAGTAGTGGAACCTCGATGGATGGAGGTGAAGAGAGCCACCCTCACCCAATCGAAACAACTGTGTGGATACGCTGTGATGTTTACGATACGGGGATCGGAATACCTGGTACCTTTTTTTTCCAAGTGCCCTATTTTTATATTACCTATCTAACTGAATTCCGGTTATAATAATCGCTCCTTCCATTTTGTTGCATCAGAGAATGCTTTGCCCACTCTATTTAAGAAATACATGCAAGTAAGTGCAGACACGGCACGGAAGTATGGTGGGACTGGACTTGGTCTAGCAATCTGCAAACAGCTGGTGATCATTTTTATCTGTCAGATATTTTATTTGGTTTTTCTTACTGGCTACAAATGAGGCATACTGTGATGTAAAGTTTGGAATTGCTACTATCTTGTAAACTAATGATATTCGTATGCTTATGGAACAGGTGGAGCTCATGGGAGGTCACTTAACAGTGTCCAGCCAAGAGCACTGTGGGTCCACATTTACATTTGTTCTACCGTACAAGGTTTCACCTCAATGCGATTATTCAGACGATTCTGATGAGTTCTCAGATATGAAAGGTCATGATGCTCTGCTGGATCCGCACGACGATGATATAAGTTCTGGGACTTTCATTTTTGGACCACGCACGTTAGGTTCTCTGTTCTCTTCTAGTAGTTCTGGCAGAGCTCAAAACTTATTACCCAACAGAGTTGCTTTTAATGCCTCACACAAGCTTAATGGGTCGTCAGAAGATCCCAATTCATTCCCCGGTATTAGCGTGCCATCAACAGAGGTGACTTCATTAGAGGTTGCATGTTTGGCTGTTGATGGTCCTGCGACATCATGCCAACAGGAAACTTCAACGAGGCAAAGCCCAGATTCTAATTGCAAAGTCACAGTTAGTAGTGAGATAGAGTATCAGCATAAAGAAAACGGTCGATTCCAGGACCCTTTCAAGGTTTCCACTTGTACCTCAAGGGTGGAAAGAAAAGAAGTGAGTGAAAAAGTAAGGCCAACAGACTGCCAAGAAGCAGTTGAGATTCAGGAGAGATTGGAGAGAAGCTCCCAGTGCTCTTCTAGCAAAGGTCAAGAAATTAACAAATCGAAGTTGAAACCTAGGATCCTACTTGTGGAAGATAACAAGATTAATGTGGTGGTGGCACAGTCAATGATGACTCGGTTGGGCCACAACATAGATGTCGTGAATAATGGAGTTGAAGCTGTGTGTGCAGTTCAGTCCCGTAGTTATGATCTCATTCTAATGGTGAGTTTACTAGCGTAAAACTTGTTTCCGTTTCTAATAACTGATTTAGCTGTCAATTTTCATAACTTGATGTGCTATCTTTCTCTTAAAATTATTGCAGGCTCCAACTACGTACAACCATCACATTGTTTGCACTTTAACTGTTGGTGTTAATACAATGTCTATCATCATACCATATCTAACTATTTTCGCTCCAATATATTTTCCATTGGCATCACTACTAGCTTATCCTACCAGATTTATTCCTCGTTTACGTTCTTGTAATGCCAATTATCCATCTCAACAATCTCGTTTCAGCTACAATCATTTTCAGCAGATGTTTTTTCTGAAGACAAATGACTTCAGTCCATACATCCTCTAGTAGTCCTATAAGAATTTGCTTGTAAATAATTAAGATTCTGATGGATCCTGATGCAGTCTTCCATTTCATCCACCTTACTCTAGTTCTTTCGGCCACATCCACCTCAGTATTTCCCTCTTTTGGGAATAACTGACCCAAGATTATCGAAAAGTATCAGTGTTACATTTCCTTCTCAGAGATTGAGTCAGGAAACAAATTTAGATTGGGCCTTTAAAATGTTAAAGCTATGCACTGAAAGCAAGACCTCGCAAAGTTATGAGCTACCTAGACTTAAGCCATTAACCTGACTTTTTACCTACGATTATATGGTGTAAGTTTATAATTTTAGTACGTATCTACATAAAATTTCTTCTGATTTTAATCAAAGGGTTATAAAGGATTATATCTGTGTGTATATGTAAATGCAGAAGGTGATATGTATATTGACCATTATAGCAAGTACACTCTGAAGTGTAAACTGAAAGCTGTTTGTTGAAACAAGAGAAGGATATATTCAAACTGTTAAGGGCAAACAAACAAATTTATAAACGTCCAGTTGAAAGAAATTTTGCAAACTGTAGCTGCAACAGTAATTGTTGGAAGTTGAGAGCACTTGCCCTGTGGGCTTGTACTGGCACCCTGCTCTTGCCTATCCAGTTTTCCTTTGTTGTCATCCTGATTTCAAGTATAGCTTAAGGACAGTAAAAACATCTGTCTTTTGCCACTAAAGTTAATAGATTTTAGAGTATCTTTTTGCCATTCTAGCTTTAAGTTTACTCCTCTTGTTGTTGACTTTGTCAAGCTGTCCTTCCAAGTGTATGATAACCAAAAAGCATAGGATCTTTTTCTCTCTTAGCTGGTGTCGGTGGACATGGTTTGGTAGCTACCCCATCTGTTTTTGCATTGCCTTGAAGGATGTTGTCTCCTTCTTGTTTTGTTTATACGTTCAGAGTAAAGAGTGAGAGTGGTGTGGGTGTAGCCTGATGTAGTCTGAGTGGGTAAGGTCCTGAGAGGAGGAGCCTTGGTGCTCTCTCCGGAGTTTTCATCTCTGTATGTGTGGACATATATATAGAGGGAGTTTTTCTCGATATCTCGTGTGTGTGTGTGTGTTGTGTGTGTGAGTGAGTGACCACTGATACCCAACAGTCTTGTCAACTAAAACTGTATCATCTGCAAATCATATACCCCTCTTAGACATCTGAGGGAGTTATGCTTTGAATCCCTATGTTCTTTGTTCTATGTTCACTGATATGTTGATTTGCTTTGAAATCCACTTTTCCTTAAGTGATGTGTATGATCGAGTACATCTGCCGCTGTCAACAGGTAACATACAGCCCTCCAAACACCATCTGACACCTCCCCTTTGATTCTCCCTCCCTCCGTCTTCAATTTTATACTCTGAACTGCAGTTTCACTTGCTTTTCTCTCTGCATTCTGTGATATTTTATTGAAAATTTGTTATCATGGTGCATGGAAACGTGTTCCCTCTAGCATGGCCATAGTACCCCCGTAAAACCCTACCCGCCGAGGCAAAGAAAGGAATCCTGTAAGTCAGTAGTTGAACACCTGACATTGTTCAGTTTGCCTTGGTCACTTTGCCTTCTCTTGCATTTTACCCTGTTGAACTATGTAGTATGAAAGTGTGTGTGAACTTGACTATAATCCAGGTTTTGCTTCATTGACTTTATTTTTTCATGCCAATTGTTCAAAACATACCAGAAACAAGCACACCAAAGATTAAATGATTTTTTCTTTCATTGTCCCCTCCTCTGTGTGTGTGTGAAAAGAAAGTGAGAAGCGGAAGAATTGTCAATATAGTTTTTACCGTTTCATGTAAGTCATCAAATTTGGGACTTAAGGTTTGGATTGGTTTTGGTTTTGGTTTTGTAAGTAATTAAACATGCTGAACTCTGTTCCATATGCAGGATGTATGCATGCCAGTAATGGATGGCCTCCAAGCCACAAGAGTCATTCGTTCTTTCGAGGAAACAGGGAATTGGGATGCTGCTGTTGAAGCTGGAATTGAACACCAAGTGCCACAGAACTCAGCACCAAATGATCAACAATTAAACTTGTCGCGAGACAGGATCCCTATTATTGCGGTAAGCTTTTCATTCTTACTGTGCTAAAAAGAGTTTGCTTAGTCTTTTTTTCTTTTCTCCTTTGCCTCTGATATTCTGTTTCATGTCAATGGCCATCTATTTGCTAGTCTTTTTCAATTAAAACATGGACATGCATGTATGTGCAAGTATATCTGTTGATGAAACTTGTTGGTGTTAAATGCAGATGACAGCAAACACATTGTTAGAGAGTGCGGATGAGTGTTTCGCAAATGGTATGGACTCTTTCATATCGAAACCTGTTACGTTTCAGAAGTTGAAAGAATGCCTTGAAGAATATGTAACATAATATCTCTTGTAAATGTTTGCATCTGTATAAAAAGGAAATGCGTGTTAGGAAAGTTTTGTAATAGATGTAACATCTTCTGCTTAGATTAGAGTCTCTGTTATCTTGTGTATATCAATGCCATCTTTTGCATATTTTTCTTTCCTTCCCAAGGAATTTACTATAGTTATCATTCTGAAGACATGAGAGAGACGACGACAACGACAAAGTTTCCCAGGAAGTGCAATAAGAAGTAAGAGGAGGTTCGTACTTTCTTTTTGAACAAACAAATGGAAGTCAATTCACATTCACACTAAGACTATCCAAAGGGTTTCATAAGGGGTCATCTCATCACACAACTAACACATGCACCCAAAAGGACTTTTTACTTCTGGTTATTTTCTCATATTTCCTTTATAATACTCCCTCCGTCCCCTTTTAAGTGTGTTACCTGGGAATTCCAACTATTTTTCTCTCACATCAACTTTTGCATCTATTTTCCATTACTTTCCCTTATCAATATAATAATACCCACTAACTTTTTAAAAAGGAATCTACTTTTAAGGGCAAAATAGGAAATGTACCCACTAACTTTTCAAAACACACACTTATTAAGGGACAACCCAAAATGGAAATGTACACACTATAAAAGGGACGGATGGAGTAATAGGTCTGAAATGTGAGAATTCGATTTTTTTTTTTTGTTCTTTTTGCGGTCTTAGCTCCTTTAAATGCAAGTGGTGGTTAGCTCATGTAGTAAAGCTCTTGGATGTCCCACACTGCAGCCCGGGATCGAGTCACATTCCCTCCTCCCCATGTAATAGATTAGGAATAATGAAAAAAAAAAAACCAAGCATTATCCAGATTCCACCTACCAAATATGCAAACTTTAGTCGAGCGTTATCTACTTATAATATTCCATAAAACCAAGTGGGCGAGATGGAAACATAAGTTGGGAGGTGACTAAGGACCAATATTTAAGTGTCCCTACATTTTTTCACACATTTCAACATATTGTTTCAACCTTAACATGTGTTCACTAGGCGAAATTTTTTTGGGTACCAAACGGGTACCACGTGGCCGAGCCTACGTGGTACCCAGACATTGCATCCAGGCCGTCCAAAAGTGTATTGGACGGCTCAGATCGAAACCCTCTCTCTCCCCTTTCTCTCTCATATTTCTCTCTACAAAATCCGGATCGGTTTTGCCTAGATTGAAACCCTCTCTCTCCTGTTTCTCTCTCCATAATCCGGACCGTTCAAAATCGAAATGGACTGGTAGATCGCGCGTGCGGGTACCACGTGATACCCTCTCAACACGGAAAATTTACAATTACATTTTTTTAATAAGGAATTCCTCTAAGGTCCATTATAGCTTTTTGTAACATGTCTAGTCCACCTCATATTTCCATAATACCTTTAATCCATTTTTTTGAATTTTCAAAGGTGTTAGGTCCACTCTCCATTATTAATAGACAAATATACCCTCACATTAAATTTAAACATAGTATACTCTCGCCGGAAAAATTTGCCGGTGCCTGAAAAGTAGTCGGAAAATTGGACTTGGCCGGAAAAATCGCCGGCGCAGATAACCATATCTGAAAATCAGAAGATGTGGTTATCTGAAGTCACAAGATGTGGTTATTTGGAGCCATGAGATGTGTACTATATCTTTTTTTTTAAAGTCTACTTGGAATCAGATGTGGTTATCTGGACTCACAAGATGTGGTTATTTTATGTATTTTTTATTTTGTTTTGTTTTTTCATTTTGATTAATGGATTCTTCTATCTCTTCACCAAAAAAGATGTGCTTATTTGGACTATATTTTTTTTAAAAAGCCTACTTTGGATCAGATGTGGTTATCAGGACTCACAAGATGTGGTTATTTGTATTATATCTTTTTTTTTCTAAGCCTACTTGGGATTCCCGATGTGGTTATCTGAACTCACAAGATGTGGTTATCTGGACAATATTTTTTTTTTAAAAACTTAATTGGGATCAAATCCTTGTCCACCTACATGTGAGATAAAACATAATTGAGACTAGCTTTTCAAAATGGGTACTCAAATCAAGGTTCTGAATAGCATTTTGGTTTTAATTAAAAATTATGTATGTTTAATTGAAAAAATATGATAAAAATACACAATACATGTGTTTGAATAGAATCAATATTCACATCATTTGTACACTTGCATTACTTGACTACAAAAATCAGACAAAAGAAAAAGCTGCACAAAAGTACAAGCAAACTCATTTGCCAAGGTACCAAGGTAAAGACTGCAAGGTCTGCAGACCCACATGGAAAGTCACCCCTTTCTTCACTCGGTTACTATTTCCTTCTCCAGTTATGTTCTTCTTCTCCGACAACTGTGAACTTTCTGCTCTCTCCGGTAACAGTACCAAGCGAGACCATCAGGCATGACAGAAAACATGCCGGTATGCCGTAATAAGCCGAGAATGGCTGAAAACTAAGCCAGGACGGAATCTGAAGATCAGAGTACCGGAATAGGGCTGAAACGGTACTCAAATGGTGAACCGGCACTCAAATGCGAAGAATCTGTCCCTTTAAAAGAAAATAAATCTAGAAAAAGGTGTACACCAAATGGTGAACCGTTTTTCAGGCAAGTTCCGCAAAAATGCCGGCGTTGATCGTTGGAGGAAGTCATTAGAGATGGCGCCAGAAGATTGCCTGCGTCGATCGCCGGAGGAAGTTGCCGGATAAGGGGCTCGAAAATCACCGGCGTCAAGCCATCAAGATCTTGAGGTATGTGGCGCCCGTCGCTGGATATGATAACGGGGTTATGTGTGGAAGTTCAGTTTGTTTTTTAAGTGGAATGGACTGGAGGTGTTTGGAAATTACACAGCGGACCTCAAGTCTTAGGAAATATCTATAATGGACCTGCTAGTAACTGGCCCTTTTTTTAATCCGTATCCAGCCCTTTTAATCTACGAATCCAATAAAAAGCATACGGTCCGGTTTGGGTTCGATAGGGTATACAATCACTGACTACTAGAAAAGCATTTATTATACATTACATTTACCATTAAAAAAGTTGATCAGCTGTCCCAATGTAATTACGTTGTTTGTCGCGTCTAATCAATGTCTGTCCTTGACAATTGATATAAGTGTAGAGGTAATTATTGAAAACATTCAAAGATTAACGTGTAATTTCAATAAGTGTGTGTTTAGTTTTGTTAGGCATAATGCGAATGGTGTAGCCCGCAGAGGATGTGGTGGTATAGGCATTTTCACTTGGGAAGCCTACCTACCGGTTTGACTATCACTCATTTGTCTAAGAATGGATGCTAGTTTATTCTTGTCTGATTATCTCTATTATAATGAATCAGTTATTCTTTTGGAAAAATAAAAAATAAAAAACCTTATTAGCATCTAAAAACAGTAGTCAATTGTCATTGGTTAATATTGCTATATTTGCAATCAAACAACCCCAATGCAAATCTGAGCCTAGATTCATGCACATCTCGCTATATAATTGCCTCATTTGCTTTCCTGGACTTCATTCCTACAACCAAACCGACGACAATGAATCCTAAAACCAGGGCCGTCCCATCTTATTCCGAGTATATTCCCTTGGAGACAACGACCGGCCATGATTCCACCACCAAAAACCCCTAGACCACCAAATCCACCCCCATCGACGAACCCGCCACCATTACCATTGGCATAAACAGCTTCGAACCACTAACTAATGGAGGCCAACGACCAATATTTCCGCCATTGCCACCTCCACCTCGACACGTTTCCGAGGATAGAGATGACCCTGGGATTGTTCAAAGGTTGTTCTGTTTCTTTTTGATGGCTTTCCTCGCAGCCTGCTTCATGGGTATCTTGAATGCCAGAGTACAGGAATCAAAATACGTGCCTGCGGTTGATCCAATAATCGAAATACAATCAGCTTGGTTTTCCATATACAATCTCTCATCGTCAAGAATAACTACCAAAGGTGACATCACCTTTAATGTGACCAAAACGAGCGATTGCTCGATTGCATTTTACGACACCATTGTGGTTTCGCTTTTCCACATGGGAAAGCCTCTTTCCATAGCCAACATGGAATCGTTTTTCCAAAATGAATCCAACCATGCAATGGTGAAAGCAATCTTCCCTCCATCAACTGCCCCTGTGGAGAAAGTCGAATCAGAGAGAATGGCCTGGGATTTTAACTCGCGTTTGTCGTTTGAGTTCTTATTCGACGTTATCGCAAAGGGGAGGCTGCGGCAGAATAACTGGAAGACCGAGGATGATATGGCAGAGGACCATCATATGAATGTTTTGTTGAGAACATGTGTGAAGGATAAGTCCCACATCGGATAAATAGAAAAAATATTGGACCTTAATATACAATTGGGTGACTCACCACTTACAAGGCTTAGCCTTTTAAGTGGATATGGGTCATTCAATGTATATTGGGTCCATGTGATGTGGTGGACTCCGTGGTTACTCCCCAACGGATTGGGCCTACGTGCACATGAGAAGAACCTCAGGTGGATCAGACTCCTAACAAGTGGTATCAGAGCTGATGGCTGACGATCTATGGGTGGACTCTCTTGGAAGCATCGATGGTTGTGGGCTTACCCGGAGACTCTCGGAGGAGCGAGAAAATCCATTGTAACTCTCGATGGAGCAAGAAAAATTCTTGGTGCGTGTGGCACCTGGGTGGCAAGCAAGGTGGCTCTCGTGGAGTATGGTGGCTCTCGATGGAGTGGGTGCGGTAAATAAGCCTTGCCGGGTTAGGACACGGTGTTGGAGAGATAAATCAAGAATTAAGGGGGAGTCAAGTGGATCGGATCGAGGGAGAGCTAGGCCCAATGCATGCTTCACACATGAGGGGGAGATTGTTGAGAACATGTGTGAAGGATAAAGTCCCACATCGGATAAATAGAAAAATAGTTGGACCTTAATATACAATTGGATGGCTCGCCACTTACAAGGCCTTTTAAGTGGATATTGGTCATTCAATGTATATTGGGTCCATGAGATATGATGGACTCCATGGATACTCCCAAACGGATTGGGCCTACGCGCATACGGGCAGACCTCAGGTGAATCAGACTCCTAACATGTTTGGTGCTGTGATGTGAAGGTTAATATTACGGGGAAAACTGGGGTGGGGATGATGGCAGGGGAGCCAGCAAAATGCAAGATGCAGACTTTTTATGAATGAAGAAAGTTGTGTAACGTACAATCAATAGTTGATACATCATTCTGTATTGCTTTTCCTCTTGTACACTGCTTTAGAAAAATTGGATGTAATGCTGAATCTGATTCTGTCGTTCTATGGTTATTTTACAAGAATTTTGATGCTATACTAAAGGTCTATTATAATGGTGGAATTAGGATAGAGGTGTTTGGAGTTTGACTAATTACGGAAAAAAAAAAAAAAATTTGAAATTTGAGTATGAGTTTTTGGGATTTTTTTTTTGGTTAGGTATAAGGAAAAAGGCATTAGATTAAACTGGAAACATTTACTATTTTGAAAATTTTGAAAAATGCATTGTGTGAATTGATATATTGATACTCAAAACTTCTCTAGTTTCAAACCATAACCTTAAAATCAAGGGGCATTTTTCCTGTTCCGATGAACATACCAATTTAGAATGCGTTCAGTTCTCAGCATTATAAACGGAACCGTTTGCTTGCAGGAAAAGAGAAGAAAATATGAACAATGATAAAAGGTCCAGTTCATTTCTTTCAATTGACGAAATACGCAAAACTGGGTCGACACTCGGCAGGCTTGTCAATTCCCACCCGGACCATAAATTCACAAATTTGGAAGTCTTTTTATCTGACAACCACCAAAACTGACTTCCTGGAGTGGGGACTGCCAAATGTTATGGTGCAGAACTTGATTTGGACCTTTAAAACCCTTCTAGACACTCAAAACACTTTCTTGTGCTTATACTTCGTTCCTAAGGGATTCATAGAGACTCGAAGTATCATTCAACTTTAGCTTTAAGCTTCTGAATTGTTGTCACCATTGAACAATTACGAAGCCAAATGGGGAGGTCTACAACGTGATCCTTTCATTGTCCTACCGACAATTGAGATCCTACTATCAATCTATATCCGATAACGTGATCTTTGACGAGACTAAGTTCTAAAAGATGAACGGTGTCTGTAAGGGCCCACAAAGCACGAGCCAAACAAGTTTTTAAAGAGGCAATGATAATTAATGTCAAACTTTTCACATTGCCAATCCAGATGAACATGAAATGGGACTAATTGCAAAAAAATATTACGCTACCAAATGATCATGCGATTAAAACTTCTGATACATCAGAACAAGGGGCCCTAAGAACAAAGAATATAAATATAAATCGTATTAGCAATGCTCCAATATTTTCTTTGAAATTACATAAGAACAACGAACATCATTATGGATATTTTGGTTTCCATGCCAAAAATCAAATTATCGCACTCCTTCCCTTTCTGCACGGCAAAGAAAGAATTTTATTAATCTTTGGAAACACATTATAAAGATTAAAAGGGGCTGAGGAAATACGCATCAAAACTCAGAAAGACATCTTAACATGGAAGCTCATACCGCGAAAATCATATTCCATCATATATCGCACTCTTGCCCTTGACTTCACATTTCAACGCCTCGCCAGCCATTGTCCCCAGCCCTGTTTTTGCTACAATCTCAACCTTCACATTGGGGCACCGAAATGTTATCAACCGCTGACTTCCATATCGCCGCTTCCCATCCAGTCGTTCGGCCACATATTCCCCTTTGCTTTCACGTCAAATGATAAATCAAAAGAAGAATTTGATATGAAATAGGAAGCTATTCTTTTCGAAACCCGTGTTTCAATTGGAGAAATTATGGATGGGAACATTGCTTTAACCATTGTATCGTTCATTTCAATCTGGGTAAAGGGTTCCATAATTGTCATGGTAAGAGGTTTTTCCTCGTAGAAAATCGCTACCTCAAAATCGTCATATCTTGAAATTGAGCAATCACGAGCCCTCGTAACGTGGAATGTGATTTCTCCTTCCGTGAGTATACGGGATGTGGAGAGATTCTTGAGTGAGAGAGAAACTGCATGGACATGTATTTCTGGGCCATAGCGTTTCAATGGATATTCATCCATGGCATTCATAACGTGACTTATGATGACAATAGCTCCTGCGAGCAGCAAGAAAGATACAATTCCACGCAAAACGACTTCTGCTTTGCTGAGGTTGGGTTGAGGTGGCTGTTGGGTTGGAATGGAAGTGGGTTGGGCTTCTACGGTAATGAAGGTGATGGGGAACTCCGAGGTGGATTTGGTGGTGGTGGAATATTCGGCATCGGTGGTTTCCACCGGGATGTACCCTAAAGGAGAGGGAGAGGGCTTTTTTTCCGGACTCATTTTTTGTTTTGACAGGGGGATGAAATTCACAAGGAAAATGAGGGGATATATAGATGTACGTAAACAAATTTAGTAACTACTAAACATGTACCTTTGAAAATGAAAATTAAGATAGATGGTTTACTTTGACCACAAGTTAATTTTATTGTGAGAGTTTGTTAGAAATGGTTAATTGAACAGGAAAATTTCAAAACAGCCTCTCAAGCTTTGCCCTGAATATCAAGAAACCTCCTAAACTTACAATTTTCTCAAGCGTACTCCTAAACTTCATTTTTGTTATTCAAACATACTCCCACCATCTGGATCCGTTACCTCACTAACAGAAAATGTTGAGTTGGAGCTTAACGGACCCCAAGAACCATTAAGTGGGCCAAAACGACGTCGTTTTGGGCACTTTCTTTCAAAAAAAAAAAAAACCCTATTTTCTTCCCCAGAAAAAACCTGACTCTCTCATACCCTCATCTCTCTCCCCCAAAACCCAACCCCTCCCCTCCACCTCTCCCCACCACGCGGCGTATCCGCCAATTCACCACCGCCATCAACCTTTCCTCAGAAGATAAAAATCAACCCACCTTGTTTTATTTCCTTTCACACCCTCTCTCTCTCTCTCTCTCTCTTCACTACTGACTGGAACCCATCCCCCCCTCTCTCTCTCGATTAAACTCTCACTCTCTCTCGGTCCAATCCCTCACAACTGAGGGTTTCAAAATTGGGAATTCTGAAAGATTCTCCCCTATTCGCTGCACTTCCTGGCGGTGACTGGCGCGGTGGTCGACGACGGTTTACATCAGTGGTGATGATGGGTCTGCAAGCCAAGGTAAGGGTTTCTTGTTCCACCAGCTTTGAAGTCGAGTTTGGGGGTTTTCAAATTCTGAATTCTGGGGGTTGTGAAATTGGGATTTTGATTGTGGTTTGGGACTAGGGTTTGTGGTGGTGGTGGCGGTGGTGATCTCGGTAGTGGAGGTGGCAGTTGGGGGTGGTTAGCAGTGCTGATTGTGTGGTCTGTGGTGGTGATTGGTAGTGGCGGTGGAGGTCGATGGCGATGTGTTTTCCTAAGGAAGAAGATAGGATTTTTTTTTTTTTTTTTTGAAAAAAGGGCCCAAAACAATGTCGTTTTGGGCCACTTAATGATTTTTAGGATTCGTTAAGCTCCAACTCAGCATTTTCCGTTAGTGAGGTAACGGATCCAGATAATGGGAGTATGTTTAAATAATGGAAATGAAGTTTGAGAGTACGCTTGAAAAAAATATAAGTTTGTGAGGTTTTTTGATATTCAAGGCAAAGTTTGGGGGTTGTAAAAATGATTATTGTGGTTGTCATTGTTTCTTTATGTGTAAATGTTATTTACTAATTCGTTTATCTAGTTTTTTTTCCCGGAAAATTCATTTATCCAGTTGAGCTTTTCAAAATACTCTCTACGTCCCTTTTTTTATAATCGACTATTCCATTTTGGGTCGTTCTGTGTGTTTTGAAAGGTTAATGGGTAAAAGTTTGTACCATTATTATTTCTCTCTTTTGAAAAGTTAGTGGGTAAAAATTTAATGGGTAAAAGTGAAATATAATTTTTAAAAGTGGAGGTAAAAGTTGATATGAAAGGTGTAGTGATAATGTTTCTTTAATAAGTTGGATTTACGAAGCAACATATTTAAATAGGGACGGAGGGAGTAATTTGGTTCTATTTTTCCACCTACCAGATGGAATATCCAGACTTTCAAAAATGTGGAGAGGGTAAAACCCGTACACCCTCTTGAGTGCCCTAGCTCGGCTATGCAGTATGGGTGTACCCTACAGGGGAGCCGAGCTAGAGAGGCCACGAGTAGGGCCAGGCGTGCAATGCATAATCCACCATGGCACCACGATAAGGTGCAGGGTCAGGCCAAGCTACGAATAGCTTGGTCCTAGGATCTACAGACCAACGACAGTATAGCCGAGCTATGTGGCAGCACGGTTACACCGCTATTGGGCTAACCAAACGGTAAAGCATTCTGGAAGGGTCTGGAATACTCTCTTACGTGATAAGAGGAGTATCCCGTGATTCAAGGGAATGATGTGGGAACAAGCCCTGTATGGGAAGAAGTCCTATGCTTTATGGAGACCAGTCCAGTGGCACAATAGCACTTAATAGGACTGATCCTATTAGGAAAGGTTTCCTAACGTGATAAGGAAACTAGGGCGACAAGGACCCTTGATCAACAAGTTAACCTACACCTATAAATACAGGCATCATGCCCACAGTGAAAGGTACGCTGTAACTCACTGTTATACGCATTGCTTTGGCTCACTTAGTATCCCCGTACTAACTTAAGTATCGGAGGGCCTTTGCCACTAAGGGCAAATGTGCTCTAACCATTCTCTGTCTTGCAGTTTTAGAGGCACCAAACGAATTCCAGAATTCTACCCTCTACAGTTTATACTTTGGACATAGTTGTTCCACTGTCACTGATTTAAGGATTTTTTTGGATGTCTTTATTTAATATATATATATATTTTTTTTACGTTTGTTAGTTTTACGTCAAACTTTTGAAAATTATAGGTTCGTCTCGACGAGAAGAATCGGAATTGGATAATTTTATGGCTTTTATAGCAAATATTTATTTTGGTAATTAGTACAACAAATATTTTCTTTGAACCCATACCATACAGTTTCTTTTCGAAATATTCACGCGCACAACTTCTGATACATAATAACCAAGAACATGATTGTGGATACTTAAGTTTTCCTATGTAAAAATGATATCTACAACGCTGTCCTGGTCTTGACTTTGCATTTCAATGGCTCCCCCGCCATTGTCCCCAGCCCTGTTTTTGTGACGATCTCAACCTTCACGTTCGGGCACCAAATAGTTATCCACCGCTTACTTGAAAATTCCCCCGGTTCAGTCCACTTGTCCGGCCACAAGAACCCTATTGCTTTCACGTCAAATGATAATTCAAAAGAGGAATTCGATGTAAAATAGGAAGCCTTTTTTTTTGAAAGCCGTGTCTCAATTGGTGAAATTATGGATGGGAATGTTGCTTTCACCATGGAATGGTTCATTTATTCCTGGGTAAAGGGTTCCATAATTGTCATGGAAAGAGATTTTTCCTCGTAGAAAATCGCCACCTCAAAATTGTCATATGTGGATATTGTGCAATCGTTAGCCTTTGTTATGTTGAATTTGATTTCTCCAGTGGTCTTAATCTGAGACGAGGAGAGTTTGTTGAGAGAGAGAGAAAATGAGTGGACATATATTTCTGGGCCGTAGCGTTGGAATGGTGATTTCAACAAGGCGTCCATAGCGTGATTTATGATCAAACAGGCTCCTACGAATAGCAAGAGACATAAAATTACACCCAAAACCTGTTGTCCTTTCATGGGGATGGGTTGTGGTGGAGGCAGTGGTGGCAATGGTGGTTGGATTGGAAAGGAAGTGGGTAGGGCTTCTACGGTAATGGTGGAGGTGGGAAACTCCATGGCGGGTTTGTTGGTGGTGGAATCGGCATCGGTGGTCTCCACCGGGATGTACCCTAAAGGAGAGGAGCAGGGCTTTTTTTTAGGCCTCATTTTTGTTTTGGTTGGAGGGATTCACAAGGCAGATGAGGGTATATATAGAAGTACGTCAACGAATTTAGTAACAACTAAATATGTGCCTTTGAAAATGCAAGTTAAGGGAGAAGGTTGACTTTGACCGCAATGTTTTGAAGAAGGTGTTTGAAAAGGGAAAAAATTAATTAGCTAATTTGTCATACAAAATAATTTTATTGTGAGAGTTTTTCAGGAAATGATTAATTGAACATAATAATGATTGTTGTTATTGTCATTGTTACCAACTGTTGGCTCCATTTATTTCCACATGGAAAATGCTTTCCAGAGAACCTTTCCATGGAGAATTTATCTAAAATGTAAAATGTTTTCTAGTGTTTGGTTGTCATATTGAAATATTTTTTTGAAAACAGTTTATGCTGTTTGGTTGCCACAGAAAAACACTAGTATAAAGTGATCAAATATTTTCCTTCTTTTTTTTTTTTTTTTTTGAATCCTCTAAGTAAAACGCAATCAACTCCATTAACAGAACCCATAAACAAAACAAAAACTGATATCCTTATGTACTGGTAGCTCTATATTTTGCAAAGCCTATTGTTTCTATCTTTTTCAAATAGAACTAGTTAAGGGTTGCTCGCAACATTAGGCCCAATACAAATTTTGTTCTTCTTTTTGCGCAACATTAGGCCCAATAAAAATTTTGTTCTTCTTTTTGTCAATTAATTAGTATAGTAATTTTTACAAATGCGATGAATAAGTTGTTAGCCAATAACCTAGGTAATAATCAAGGAATCAATAACGAAACACAAGGGGAAAATGAGCTGCATTATAGTCCTTGCAAAGCCTTGGTAGCCCTAATTTGATACAAGCGATGAACGGTACAATCTTATTATTTATGTAAGTTATTTCACCAGCAAAGATAAACTGCAGAGTTTTTGGAAAGGAAGAATATAATTATAAGAAATCTCCCACAGTACAAAGTTAGAGAAAACATAGAATTCCAAGGATGGCAAGGGGTATCTAACTGTAGTACTTTTACAATGTGTTTTTTTAATTATACACCATAATTGTTAGAAGTTACACATGCAGAAGGATATTACATTCAATGATCTTATCAGCCATGATAAATGAAGAACAAGAGGGCGTCATGATAGGAGATGCGGCAGAATCTAGCATCCACCTTTTTTCCCTTTTGATCTGCCCAAATCTCTCCAACTACGCGCGGGCTTTTTGGGTGCAACGGCGCTAAAAGTACTCTGCATAGAAATGTGAAAAAGAAATTTAAGAGAATTAAGTAATACTACTTTGGAGAAAGCTAATCACAAATTCAACATTAATTATTAAAAGAGTAAACGCCGTAATTTCTCTAGGAGACACATTCCAAATACACAATGTTTTTTTGTCCTACCAAGCAAAACTCCATTATAAAAGTTTACCCTGAAATGAAAACAATCTTCTAACCACGACATCCCATCACGAAACACATATAAATAAAGCATCCCTATGTCTGAGTGAATCCGATTATGCCAAATTTACTCTTGCACACAAATTAAAATTTAGAAATCATGAACATTCCTGGTCGTCATTCCCCGGTCACATAGAGATACAGAAAGGGCGAAGATTCATTCAGTTACAGCATTCTCTTATGTGCTGAAAAATCTTCTCGTTACAGAATCAACCAAGTAAAGGGAACTCTGAATAACGAAGCCCTTGAATACACACCTCTTTTTTGCATTTCTCACTAAAAAACCAAACGAAAAGTCATACAAGTATCCAAACCACAAGATTACCAACTAAAATAGTAATTGCCAATTGCAGCAACTTCTATTTATTTATTTTTAATCTAAAGTGACTATGAACAAATTCAGATCCATAAATTGTGTAATTTTTCCTCAGTATGGAAATGGTGGTGAAAGAGAAGATTGAAATAAAAAAAAAAGAAACATAAAGAATTGTGGAGCAACCGAAACTAAGACGAAATACGATTAGTAGTAATTTTTACCATGTTTGGTTAAAACTTATCTCTTTTTTGCATGTGTTAGACTTTATCCCACGTCCCCTATCTAAGCCACCCAAACTTGGTTAATATAATCTAGAGGCTACTTCACCTATTGCCAATTGGTTTTAGGTTGGAACCTTCCAAGAAATCTAATATGGTATCAGAGCAAGGTCTTGGGTGGCCTCACCTCATGTGGTCGAGTCTCTGTCGCCCGAGTCAAATCGCCTTCTCCTCAATTTGTACATCCACGTGCATCCGGGCTGCACGTGACGGGGAGTGTTGGAGTTTATCCCACATCGCATATCTAAGCCACCCAAGCTTGGTTAATATATTCTAGAGACAACTCCACCTATTGCCAATTGGTTTTAGATTGGAACCATCCAAGAAATCTAACAATATGAAATAAGTAGTGATCTACTTTCATAAAAGAAAGAAAATAGCCAAGAATCTCTTAATGGGGGATTGATTTGGACTGGAGGTTTGAAAAACAAATGCTATCAAAACAGAAGAATGGAAGAATTAGTGACTTATGTTTGTTACCTTGAAAATAAAAAGTTCTTTTTTCTGCTGTACAATCTTCAAATTAATGAACGAAGGAACCTGTATTTGAAAAATTCAAACCCTAAGAGTAACAATTTTAACAATGTTTACTTGGACCGTGTCACCCTAGTCGCTGGTCACAATGTTCGTCATCCTTCTACTCCTTGCTTGGCGTATTGGGGTGACGTGAAAATAAGGAAATAAGGACACATTGAAACTCTTCCAAGCTTTAGGAGGTTATGAAAACCATGACGTATAGTTTTTCAAGCTTGTTTTATATGTCATTTTTTCCGTTGTTTTTTGTTTAGCTAGACCGGCGAAACAGAGAAATTTATGAAATGGTTTTCAATAGGCAGATGTAAAGTTTGATAGATTATAAGAACATAGCCAAACAAATATAAAGAGCAAAGGCATCGCATAGGATGAAAAGAATGGCCACAGATCTAGGTGACATAAAAAATTTATTGGTTGACATTAAGAATCTCATCTCACTGAGAGAACAGAAATCCAAGGCACAAAAGTTGACAGATTTAAACTTTGAGAACCATGGGATTTCAATGCGAAACTATTGCTTCCTCCCCCGCAGCCATTCAAAAGGTTGATTTGGTAGTTTTATCGTCTCACAAAGAACAACATAGTAGACGTTCATCACCAAAGCAACGTCTTGAAAAACAGCCAGGTAACATCCATCCAAAGCAAATTGAAAATCAGAATGTTGAGCACCATAATTTAGTGGTACTATCATCTAACACACAAGAAGAACCCACACTTTCCAAGAAACAATGCACTCAGTTGTCAAAGAAATTAGAAAACAACCGTTCATTGCTCATTGAGCAAGATCATGCAAGAAAAAACCGTGATGTGATTCCAAGGTTTTCACATGTACAAAATGCATATGATCATGAGTTAGTGTCATGCACTAATGATGGTGGCCGTCGAACCCGACTATCAAAAGAGCGAGTGCCTGGTCCCAACATATGTTCATCGTTTATCCCTTGGACTTATGGTCCAAAGAAGAATGAAGGCAATGAAAAATTGGCCACATAGATGATGAAATAGCTTTGGACGATATTCGAGCAAAGCAAGTAATATAAATCGTATTGAACATTCGATTATTGTTGTTTTAAGACTTCACTGCAATGTATTATTTGGTTAATATTTTGAGCATGTACCAGTTTCTTGATAATCTCAATGTACTGAATGGAGAATTGGGGGTGAACAACAATCCTAAGGTAAGTTCTCTTCCGATAATACTAGAAAGAGAGGTCCATTTTTCCAATCATCAAACTAAGGCTCGCACTTTTTTTTTATTAACTGTGTGAATTTATAAACAAGGCACCTCCATCGTTAGACAAAGGCTGTGGATGGAAGCATATTGGTGATGGGGGTGCCTTCTTTATAAATTCACACAGTTAGACAAAAAAAAAAGTGCGAGCCATGTCCCTTTCTGGTATTATTGAAAGAGAACTTACCTTAGGATTATTGTTCACCCTCAATACTCCATTCAGTACATTGAGATTAATTATCAAGAAACTGGTACATGTTAAAAATATTAACCAAATAATAATTAAGTTGCAGTGAAGTCTTAAAACAACAATAATCTAATGTTTGATACGATTATTACCTGCTTTGCTCGAATATCGTCCAAAACTATTTCATCATCTATGTGGCCAATTTTTCATTGCCTTCATTCTTCTTTGGACCATAAGTCCAAGGGATAAACGGTGAACACGTGTTGGGACCAGGCACTCGCTCTTTTGATAGTCGGGTTCGACGGCCACCATCATTAGTGCATGACACTAACTCATGATCATATGCATTTTGTCATGTGAAAACCTTGGAATCACGTCACGGTTTTTTCTTGCATAATCTTCCTCAATGAGCAGTGAACGGTTGTTTTCTAATTTCTTTGACAACTGAGGTTGGGTTCTTCTTATGTGTTAGATGATAGTATCACCAAATGATGGTGCTCACCATTTTTTTTTTCACTTTCCTTTAGGAGGATGTTAACGTACTATATTTCAAGACGTTGATTTGGTGAGCGTACATCTACTATGTTGTTCTGTGTCAGACGATAAAACTACCAAATCAACTTTTTCAATGACTGCGTGGGAGGAAGCAACAGTTTCACAATTGGAATTCCTATGTTTCTAAAAGTTTAAATATGTACAACCTTTGTACCTTGGCTTTATGTTCCCTGTGAGACGAGATTCTTAATTTCAAGCAATAAATTATTAATGTCACCTCGATCCGTGGCCATTTTTTCATCCAAGTGTCATCATCCAATGCCATGCACTTGTTCTTCATATCTTTTTAGCTATGTTCTTCCACGCTGTTAAACTTTACATCCGCCTATGGAAATCCATTTTGTAAATTTGTGATTTTCACCGGTCTAGCTAAATGAGAAACAATGGGGAAAAAATCACATTTAAAACTATACCTCATGGTTTTCATAACCTCATGAAGCTTGGAAGAGGTCTCCTTGATTTTCAAATCTTCGCAATATGCCAAGCTAGGAGTAGAAGGTTGACGAACACCATGACTACCGATTGAGGCGACATGGTCCAATTAAAATAACTACATTACAATAAGGTAAAATTAAGTATCAAAAAAAGACCTACTTCCATTCTTCTTCCTACATTACTACAAGACAATGAATGTCCCTAACATCTTTAACTTTTTGACCTCAGATACTGATTGTTTTTTCCTTTCTACTGTGGGTAACGCCTGGGTCTAACAAATTTATTGTGAATGATTGATCTCCATCAGATTCTGAGGACAGAGCAATAGCCGACGACGAAATAAAGGCCGGCTTTGGGGTCGGATTGACGAGTGTGAAATGTAATCTTGTCTTCCTCTTCAATGTTTTTCCTTATTTTTGTCCCTCCCAAACTCCAACCCAGCAATTGTGAGTCAATACTTGGAAAGCATTTTTGTTTCAATTTTTCAGAGAGAGGGAAAGAAAGAAAGGTACCAAGTAAGAGAGAGAAGGAGAGTTAAGGCATGCGTCACATTCCAAGTGAGATGAGATACCACGTAAGCAAATTTAATAGAACTCTACGTCCAAATCAACAAAAGCTGTTACTCATTTGACAGATTTTAAAGGTAGGTGTCTAACTGAATAATAGAGCAATACTTTAAGAGTAATTAAAATTGAAGTTCATGAAAGTTTGGATCTCTATTAGACATTGAGGTCAAAGTTTTGAGGGCATTTTGAAATTTTCTCTCTAAGAATTGGCTAAGTCAGCATAAATGAAACTTGATGTGCAGTATCCGTTACAAAATGTGGTAAATTAGGCCAAGTACCCAATCTTGATAACAGGTGTATAGTTCAAGTGTCTAATTGAAATAAAGAAAAGTGTATGTGCTAATGGGGCATTGGGGTGTAAGTTTGAAGGGTTTTTTTTTTTTTTTTTTTGAAAATTTCCATTAATTAATAAATATGAAATAATTTTCTTGTTTATTTTAGCTAGTTTGAGTTTGACAAAAAAATCCTTACGAAGTGTAACATAAAATATTAAGAAAATTTGAATGGAACCCAAGCATTTTTGTATATTTACATATAAAATGTACCCATAATTATTTGTTGGTGTAATTGAATTCGATACACATTGATTTGGTGGCACTAGTAGAATACAACTATACAAGCACTCATTGGGCTGGGTTTAACTCAGAAAAGCTAAAGTTTGTGAAGAAAGTCGTTTTTCCAACCAAATAAGCATTAGTAGATAAAAACTAATGGGAGATCACTGAAGCCATGAAAATCAGGATTGCTCTCTGGGTAAAAAATAAGGAAGGTAGGTGGGTGTGGCCAAAAGTACTCAATGAATGATTTCATTCATAGGATTCAAAGCATTCTAAAATCCATCTAAACTTTAACTTCTAGGTGGTATCTTTTTTGGCCGTCTTTATACCTCCTTGCTACTTTTCTTAGGCTTATCCTCCTTTTTCTGCTACATTTGCTGCTGCTATATGCTTTCTGGATCGAGATTCTCCTATGTTTGTTGGGAGTGTTCAAGTATGAGACTTGTTAAGGCTGTTGGATTCACTTTGGAGTGCTTTTGTTGCTGACATAATACTCTGGCTGTTGGATCTTAAGTTGTTAGTTTCATTTTCGGAAGTGTTCATGTTGCTCCCCTTTGCTACTTCTTTCTACTTGGAATGTTTGTTGGGTTTTGATGCTGAAGGATAGGATTGCTCGATGGAATTCTTGGAATGCTTGATGGAATTTGCTACTTTGCGATTTGGAACCATACTAGCATTGAACCCATGCTATGCATGGGCAAGATTAACATGCATGTACACAATGTATGAAAAACAATCCACGTGAACGTGTTCGATGCACGGGAAACGGAAAAAAAAATCCACGTGAAAGTTTTTTTTTTCCCGGGCACAATGCTAATTAATGTTATATACAAACGAAGAGAACCATGAATTAGGAATTCAAAAAAAAATCCATGATGTGTTTTTTACATTTTCATGTATCGAAATGGTAGCATATTTATACCCACTTACATTACCTAATCACTTTGAAATGAAACTTGCTAATAATATACAAAGTAGGAATTTATAATAGTACTCATCAATTAGGAATTCAAAAAATAGTATAGTTAGAAGGACAAAAAAATGATACATACACATATGTTCCTCAAGTCATTTAGCCTTTATATCCATCGCTATTTGAATTAGTACTGTCTCTTCAAAAAAGAAAATTAGTAGTAACCTTAGAATTATTGTTGGTCAGACAAATTTTCGTACCAGAAGGAGCAGTTATTGAACCAATCTTCACGCAATCGTACCGAATGTAGCCGAACTTTGACACTCACAATCAAAACCTTCAGGAGAGAAAAAAAACATTAAGAGCAATTATGAGCAATGAGAGAGGGAGAGAGGGAATTGCACAAAATCAATTCTAAACCAAATTGTACTGATGTGAAGGTTTTTTTCCACATTCACATTTCTAAACCAAATTGTTTTTGCATTTGCATTTGCATTTAAAAAAACAAAACAGAAAACAAAAAACAAAGAAAAATAACAAATTCCTTTCAAGCACCGAGGGAGAGAGCGATTGATTGGGACCTCAGAAGGCATTTCACAATTTCATTTCAACACAAATGGAAAATTGAAATCGAACAAATGGCCGATGGAGCATATAACTACCGTCTAATTTTACTTCCCAAAAACTAACATCTGATTTTGCAAAAACATAACAACCTAGGATTATGAAATTGAACAAATGGCCAAGGACAATAAACAACATAAACACAAAACTTCCAGTGATATGAATAAGCCCTTTAAATGAAACCTGGAAAACAATTGAAGCCAAATTATGCAAACAAATATAGCGTGAAAACTGGGTTTCAAATTAGCATAGCCACCATTAAGGACAATATGCAACCCAGAACTTTTTCTTGAATGAAATTCACAAAGGGTGCTGGGAGAGGAAAAAGTACCTGCA
>JAXBDA010002073.1:0-46541 GCA_036023075.1 Gaultheria prostrata | reverse complement strand
ATATATAGGTATAATGATTAAAATGTAGGATACTAATATAATTTTATAAGTACAAAGATATTTCGGGACGAGTTCAGGGTGAGTAAGTGGTGTGGAGAAATATTATCCCGGCCCTTAATGAGTTTCTCTAATTTTCTCCCGAAGCCATCAGTACTCAAAATTTTGACGAAAATCCACCCTGATTGGGCTAGGGTAGGGGCCTGGCTAGGCCAATTGCCATCCCAAGATCCGACCAGAGGATTTATGTAATCCGCCAAAAATTTACTCTAGGCTATTAAAACAATGCTCCAGGATATATCCCTACACAGATTTGTGTGTGAAATACACACCGTGTGGTGAGAATAGCCCTTGTAGAATTGCTGTAGGAGCATAGAATAATCTGTACCCACAAGAGATTATATGGTCCTTCCAGAGCATTGCTCCAAGGGCCTCCGATACCTGACATTTGTGTGAAACCCGCCACAAAATTTGTGGATCCTTCACTGGCACATTGAAGCATAGGCTGTAGATTTAAATTTTGATTCCTCATTCTGAAATTCAAAGAAAATGCATGCTAAGTTCATAAAAGAACTGAGAAAACCAATATAATGCACAGAAAATAATGGCAATTATGCATGAAGGACTCCATTTAGACAATTACAAATTGACAATAGTTCACAGTTTTCTAAGTCCCTGCATGGGGTTGTTCTAATATCCACAAACTGTCTCATCCCTCTAGAGGGGGAAAAAGAAAAAAGGGCTTAAAATCCCAACAACAAGCCCAACAACAGGCACCCTAGTAAGGCCATCTCATGTGATGATGAAACATCCCACATGAACTAGGCTGAAGGAAAAAAAAAACCCCTATGTTACCAAGTCCATTCCTCAAAATTAAGCAGCATTACAAAAGCAAAGGCCAAAAAACAAACATAAAAAAGGGTTATTTATATACCATTTGAAACTGGTTTGGCGTTATTTTCAGCCACGACTATGCCCCGTGAAGAAGTTGAAGTCATGGTGCTGGACTTTCAGCTGCTTTAGCCACGAATCAGCCACGCCTAAAAGCGCATCCAATCTCTCTTGGTCCCGGCCAGTAGGACCGTCGGACACCCAAATGCCGCCTAGCATCTTGTAGGTGGCCAAACCAAATGAACGCAGTGAGATTCCCTCCCCTGGCATTCGCTTCCTTTTTCCACCACCCTCAAAGCCATTTTCATGCTCCAAATCTGCCACGACCACCGATATGGACATAGGTACACGAAGTTAGATATTTACATGTGAATCCAAATTTTGGCACACAAAAGCAAAAGTTAAGATAGGTGAATAATTAGAGAGAATCTAAGCAAAGGGGAGGTGAATAGACCAAGAGAATACCTTGGAAAGAAGATGAAAGGGTGTGGTATGTGAGGAAGCATGTGGACAAGTCCTTCAGGTTTCTTCCCATAGGAATGTGATAGATTGGATACCTGCAAAATATTCACTCTCCATGAACGTACTTATTCTTCAATTCAACCCCTTTTTCGAATCATGAAAAGAAATCTTATCACAAGTGTTCAAAACCGGGTTTAGAACGATAGCGTGTCTCCTACATTCTTTGATATACAAAACAATTTCAGAGATACCGTGAGAGATACCAAGCAACTGACATCCAGCTCGCTGGTGAGAGATCCACACTCCTTAATGACATTAAACCAGGGTATGTTCGAGCCAACTCAGTAATCTGAAAGCAAGGTAACAAAAAATGGTGTCAATGAAAATCCCCATAGTTTATACGCTAAAGAGGCACATAATACGCTCATAATCACCCATAAAGATATGGAAAAAAATGAATTCTGTGCTAATTCACATATACATAATTTAGGCTGCCGGGTTTTTTTTTTCCTGAATGGAATCGAACAAAAAGAAGTATGTTGATTCAGCAGACGGCCAGACCATCGAGTGGTTATGGGTTTTGGTTATAGTGCAAATTTTGGACGGAAAAAGACCATCTAGTGGTTATGGTGCAAGTTCTTTCAGCGGCCACCCTCGAGTGGCTCCTCCAGCAGTTTGGATAGACTTTTCTGGCGGCAGCTTCACTATAGGCGCCGGAGAGAGTTCGGTGATGGTTAACGGCTTTGGTTGATTATCAATGGGCGCAAGATACAAGGTTTTGAGGGGTGGATATTTCATGGGGAAGTGGATGGAAGTGAAAAGCCCAAAATACCCCTGTGGAGCTGTCACGCGGATGACACATGGTCTTTTTCCGTCCAAAATTTGGACGGAAGGCAACGGAGGGGTAACATTGAAACTCAATCGAAACTATAAGGTTATTATTGTTCAAATTGAAAATGACAAATATGAAATGTTTTTATCAGAGCTCTCTTAGTTGCTGCACGACTCCTCTGGTTTCTCTTCCGTTTTGAGTTCGCTTGGGGGGGAGGCGCCGCCTCTCTCCCTCCTCCCCCCAGGCGTTTTTTCTCCTCCTGCCTCCCCTCTCTCTCTCTCTCTCTCTCTCTCTCCCCTTCCCGTCTCCTCTCTTCTCCCTCTCATTTCTTTTTCTTTCTTCTATCTTCTCCTTCTTGCTGGTCTTGGCGGGCTTGGTGGTTGACGACGGTGGCTGGCGGTGTCGTGCTTTCGTTTGAATGAGGTTGCGGGATCTTGTCTTGAGTCTTTCATTCTCAGCGGGCCTGCGCTTTGGCGTCCAGCCGCTTCGCGGCGGCGTGGGTCATCTTTCTCAACTTCTTCTCCTGATTTGGCATCGTCTTCTCCCTTCTTCCCTTGCCGCCACTGGCTTTGGCTCTCTTGGGTGTTCTTGCTGCTTCATCGCCTTTTTCACTCCTAGGTGATTTGGGTTCTTGCCTAACAGCGTGGTGGAGCTCTGGCGGTCGGTGGTTGGTTCTCTCCCGGCGGGTTCGACTCTTGGGTCAATCCGGTTTGCTTAACGGCGTTGTGGAGGTGTGGGTTTGGGGCGGCGGCGTCATCTTCTTGGGGCTGGTCGGCTGCTATGGAGGTTTAGGGTTTTCTTTTCTTTTGGTTTGGGCTTTGGCCCATACCAGTGGTTCTTTGTGCCAATTGTAATATCGGGGTTTTTAGACCCATTAGGTGTTGGGTTTCGGCCCAATGGGTGTGCTCGTTTATTGTATTATCTGGATTTTTTGACCTTTGGGTGTTGGGTTTCGGCCCTTTAGGTGGGCTTTGTCCCTTTGGGGTTTCTCGATTGGCTCCTTGCCAACCGTTGTTTTGGGTCTCGGATTGTGCGACTCGTGCTTTTGTTGCCTTTCCTTGCCCCTATTAGTCTTGTATTATCTTCAAGATTAATGAAGTTTTTTGCCGTTCAAAAAAAAAATTGTTCAAATTGAAAACCGAAGGCCTGAAATGGAACGTGCATGAAAGTCGAAGGGATATAACAGAAATTTACCCTTTTATCTGATGAAAGATTCCAATATTCATGAACACGTTTCATTAACTCCTATGTCTCAACAATTCTTTGATATTAGACACCCAATAGAAAGATAAAAACGATCAAACCATAATGGAAGAAAAGTAGAAAATCAAAAAACAAGCTTTGCAGAAGAGGAAAATGAACTGATAAACGTTACCTTAATCATGAGAGAGACTCTTGCACAAGGACCTGCTTTCTCAAAATACTGACAGTAAAGGTAACCCAGTGTGTTCTTGGGCCGGCATAGGATCTCTTGCTCAAGCACTACTCCATCCGAGGAGGAACCTGATCCATCGGATCTTGATAGCTTTTCGCTCTCGCCTCCATCGGATCTTGATTGCTTTTCGCTATCGCTGCTCTCACAGCTGAGTGAATCGCTGAACGAATCCTTGGTCTCATAAAACGTATTGTTTTCTTCCCTGAAAAAACAAGATTTACCATGAATTTGTTTGATCTACTAACTCAAAAACATTGGTTTTTTTGGATTTCATAACTTTTTATGTGATGTGTTGTGAGATAATGACCTGTTTTTATTTTTGAAATAATCTATTTTTTTGTTAGTGGAAAACTATTTGCTAGCCAAACCCAATCAGTTTAAAGGCCATGACTCAAAACACTATGGGACCAGTTTGTTTGACCAAACTAATACTGAAGAAATATATAATCTCACGGGGCATATTATATCTATGAGATTTATAGTGATTGGACAAAAGAATCTAAGGTACATTTTTTTTTTTATCATTCGGAATAATGGATCTTAGATTCTTCTCTATAAATTCGTAAATGTATGGATCAATAATCATGACAAAATAATATAGTATAGGGAGATAGTAAAAAAACAAGCATATAACATGACCTTATAAAAACGTTGCGATAATCGCTTAAGACAAACTTCTTTTTAATTTAGCCCCAAAATAATCACTTTAACGATAGGAATTTGTCATTGATATTTCAACGTACTCAATAAATCACAACGGAATTGGTTTGTTTCACCATTCAACTAGATTCATGTGAAAAAGGATCATTTTCAATTCTCGATTTGATTCATGGTTGACATCTATGACCAATATTATTGAAATGCATGACAATTAATTTTGGTGCTAGAAATGGTAAATTATTAATTAAACCATTCAAGTATATTGACTGCCAAACAAAAGCATGCATCACTCGCATAACAAAATATTTGAATACCCCAAGCAACTCAAAATTCAAAGTCTTAATACGGTTCTACTAACCACACCTCACTAGGCAGCCAATAATGCGCACAAAATGCAAGAAAAGTTCGAGCTTCAATGCACTTTAAACGAATATCAATGCAATTTTACATATACGTATGCACCTTTCACCGATGTTGACATTTCACATTTCACCGATGTTTGACGTTTCATTCTTAATAATCTAAAAACATAGAAGGAAAGTCAACTAAAAGTTTACAACGAACAAAAAAGACAGAAGTCAAAGAGATAAGAGGATGAAGTGGGTTTGAGACAATTTTTTTATTGGCATGCCAAAATTTCATCACAAGGATTAAAAAAAAAAAAGATTGAGAAAAGCATTTGAGCTCAGTTATAGATAATTCAATTGCATTCCAAGTGGAGTTTGAAATCCACAAGGATTCAAATAAATTGGGTGTCAATATATAATAGGAAAATGTTAAAGGTGAATGGCAATAAATAGAAAGTGTATTAATATCCGTGAAATGTGCATTCCACATATTCGGTGGAGGTTAGCAAAACCCTATATAATATCATGAAATTAGAATTCATATATCACACTAGAAACCATTTTTTTTTTTTAAATCAGCTGTCCGGCAAGCTTACCTGCTTACGGATGTCAAATAGTTGGAAACTTAATTTGGCAAGTTACAAATGTCAAGAGTGAAATTTATTGTACCTTCTGGTACCGGTGCTAGTGAAGATTTGGATTGCAGAGAGATAAGGCACAAAGTACTGAACTACACTTTCGCTTTTATTCGCACTGACCGGAACTCCGGCGCCGTAAAAACTCCATTCATCGTAAGCATTCCAAAGATCAGACAATGTGAAGTATTCCACTTCTTCCGTATCCGAAGGTTGCCAAAGTTTGTTCAGTTTTCTAACCTCAGTCTGCACAAAAAAGTTAATAAAAACCATTATAAGGCATAAAATTTAATGATTAATTAATCACAAATTGAGTAATTAAATTGGTAATTAGTAGGAGATAAAAACCTTGGGTAGGACATAGGATGGGACCCATGGTGTTGTGCGTACGAGAAAGGATTCTATGTTTGATTGCTTTGGACTTTTTTTATGAAGCATGTTTTCAGATAGATTTTGCTGGAACGAAAAAAGAGGAATCCGACAGAACAGAGAGACGGAGAGAGAGAGAGAGAGAGAGAGAGAGATTCGCCGTTGGCAATGTGGTCAATTCACCTGAAAATTCGGCAAGAAAAAGCTCTGTAAAATCAAAATTCAATTTCTCCACAACCCATTTCAAGAAAACCCAAAATCAAACGACCCAATTGACAAAAAGTGAAAAAGATTCAAAGCAAATCAAAAACCCAGAAAGCAAACTACCCGAGACGATCATATCGCGCCCCGGATTTCGTGATCTGGGGTGATGCAAAATCTGGTGTCAAAAATTATATCCAAACTTTTTTTTCAGTTCAAGTACTAAAAAAGATCATATACAATTTGTTTTCTTGATAGACAGCGACGGATGAATGCTTGAAAATCGCAGGAAATTCCTCGTGTTTCGTGTAGGTTTTTATAATAGAGAAAACCCACGAAAATTGTGAGAAAACCCACGTGATATCTTCCTCAACGGAAACCCATGTTTTCTGATAAAAGGAAATCTGAAAGCAAAACGAAAAGGGAAACTATAGAAACTAGAGTGGTACAGGAGATAGAATCAGAATCACATTTATTTTTAGGCCGTGTACACATCAAAACCGTTCACTTACAGAAGTTGCAGAGATCATAGACTGTAGAGAGAGTACAGAGAGAAAGAGAGAGAGACACAAACATATATATAGAGGGAGTGTTATTTTATGAGGAGTGCATCTGTCCCTCTCAAACTTTCAGAATTATCCAAGTAGCACGCGGTTTTTCTCTCTGAGTTTTTATTTTTTTGTATGCGTTGTTAAGTTTGTTTTCTACTATCACAAGTTTGGAATTTTTTTACCACAAATTAGTTGAAATTGCATAATATGACCCTTGGAATTCCACTTGTAGAATTCTAGCTCCTTGTTACTATTTTTTTGTCAAAATGGAGTCCTACTTTATGTTACTTGTTCGCGTTTTAAGAACATATAGGCATGCACTTTTATGAGAATGTACGATCATTTCGAGCTTGCTCATAAATCATGTTATTAAATAAACAAAAACAAGTTGAAAATGAGATTATCGATGGACAGACGCCAACAAACACGTCTGTATAATTGTTCGGATATAGATGGTTATTCAAGTTTCTTTTGAAAGTAAAAATTGGAAATAAGTACTTTTAAAGCACATGTAGAGTAGTTATTTGTACTCCTTCATTGTCGGAACGTCTGTTAAATGTTTTTGTCGATTATCAATCTATTTGCAATCAACAACTTCACGTTGACCTTTCCAATCTCAGAACCCTAAAAATCCAACCAACGCTTCGAACCTGCCCCAACTCTCCAGCCATGTCACGATCGTGAAAATTGTCATCTCCTAACTATTGCTACGCAGGACCCCAGCACGCCCATAAATTTTCTCACATTCCACAGACAATAATTATTTGTACTCATTTAGTATCGGAATATCGGTCAGTTGATTTGTCGATCATCAATCTATTGGCTATCAATGGCTCAACATTGACCTTTTCAATCTCGAACTCCAAAAGCCAACCAACACTGTGAACCTACCCCAACCCTATATCATGCTACCTAATAGCAATGTCCGCATCTCCTCAATTATCATCTGCCGACTACTGCTATGCACAACCCCAGCATGCCTATAAATTTCCTCACCTTCATCACGTGTACAGTAGTTATTTGTACTCAATTAATTATCGGAATATCTGTCAACTGATTTGTCGATCGTAAATCTGTTGGCCATTGATGGCTCAACATTGAGCTTTCCAAATCTCAAACTCCAAAATCCAACCAACTCTATGAACCTATCCTAACCCTATATCATAATACCCAATAGGCACGTCACCATCTTAACTACTGTCATCTACCGACTACTGCTATGCATGACCCTAACATGCCTATAAATTTCATCACCGTCATCACTTGTACAGTAATTATTTATACTCATGAACTATCGGAATATCTATCAACTGATTTGTCAATCATTAATGTGTTGGCCATCGATACTCAACATTGAACTTCCCAATTCTCGAACCCCGGAATCCAACCAACTCTATGAACCTATCACAACCCTATATCATGCTACCCAATAGTCACGTCAGCATCTTGACAACTGTCATCTATTGACTACTATTAATCACGATTCCATCACGCCTATAAATTCCCTAACTCTATCAAACATCAATCAAACCCACCAGATCTATGCATCTCATTCACCGCCCACAATAGATATCGCTACCATCAAATCTTTATCTGACCAACTATTTCTTATTTGTCCACCCTTTTCACAAGTCTTGCAAATTTTCTACAATCCCTTTTGGCCTCCAACTTGTATACCATAAACATGCCGATATTAAAACAAGCTTCTGTGTTGCCCTAGGGTTTGGTTGGATCAACGAATCTTTGGAGCCCATCATCATGCCCTTGTTCAAGAAGACTTGGTTATTGAAAATGGCCTGCAGCGCTGCATTGGCCGTAACTAGACTAAACCATTCCACGCGACCAAAGTAGGTAAACTTTTCATACAGATATGATAGATTTTATAACATTTCTCATGATCTCCAATTTGGGAATTATCCTAATTAACGCAATTTATCAATTCCATAACGTTCTCAGCATGCCTATAAATTTCATCACCTTCATCACGTGTACAGTAATTATTTGTACTCATCAATTATCGGAATATATCTCAATTGATTTGTCGATCTTGAATCTATTGGTCATCGATGGCTCAACATTGAGCTTTCCAAATCTCGAACTCCAAAATCCAACCAACTCTGTGAATCGACCCCAACCCTATATCATGCTACCCAATAGTCACATCACCATCTTAACAATTGTCATTTGTTGACTACTATTAATCACAATCTCATCACGCCTATAAATTCCTTAACTCCAGCAAACATCAATCCAACCAACAAAAACTATGCATCTCATTCACCAACCAAGATAGACATCGCTACCATCAAATCTATATCTTATCAATTATTTCTTATAAGCCATCCTTTTCACAAGTCTTGCAATTTTCCAGCCATCCCTTTTGGCCTCCAACTTGTATTCCACAAACTTGTCGCTATTAAAGCAAGCTTATGTGTTGCCCTAGGGTTTGGTTCGATCAACGAATTTTTGAAACCCATCATCATACCCTTGTTCAAGAAGACTCAGTTATTGAAAACGGCTCGCAGCGATGCATTGGCCGTAAACCATACCAAACCATTTCACATGATCTCCAATTTGGAAATTTTATTAATTAACGCACTTCATAACACCACCCCTACCAATTTATCGATTCCATAACGTTCTCAGTTGTGGTTAAATAATTACTAACAATTTGGCAAAGTTTTGATTTTTCATGTATTTATTAGTTTCTGCAGTAAGTGAATATGGATATTCCGATCACATGCGACATCGCTCAGAAAAATATTTGGTATCATCTTTTTTCGTAAATATTTTCTGAAGAGACGTAAATAAATTATTAGGAATTTTTCTTATGAAAATTTATATATGAATGCAAATTTGTAGACAATCATAAATTTAAGATAAGCACATTTTCATGAACTCGTTATTTAATCTTAATTTGTGAATTGGTATTAGGATTTAGGAATGGTGTAAATGAGATGGGCGATTTAGTTATATTTGTTATTTGAGGGCTTTGTGGGAAGTGAAGAGTTTTGATAGGACTTATGAACAAGATTTTCAACCTTGGGACCTTTGGCAAAATGTATGTGAAAGAGGTAAATAAGGGTGGGGCCAATTGCATTAAACTATCTCTAATCTCTATAATGAATTTCATAAATCTCAGTAACTGAATTAAACTCACCTGTATTTGATATTAAAGACACTTCCATATATATTCAAACTCCCCCAAAAAATCTGATTTGTCGTTGAAGGAATTTACACATCCTCGTGAGGTGAATTTCCTTTAAGATTCTGAATATCGTACTCAGACAACAAATTCGGGTAATATTTTACATTTATTAATGTAAAAGGTGATATATTATGCTGTTAAATATCGTCAAACATTCAATAACTAGGAGTATGAAAATATATATCTACTCATTTATCTTTTAAAATTATTGCTCATGGTGACTATGAAGACGGAAGACCGTATAATTTCGTACAAAATATATTTGACGACCGTCTCGTACATTGTGTACGACAAATATCAACTGATTTTTCAAGTATGATCAGTAGCTTCTTTCTTTCTTTTTATTTTTTATTTTTGACCAGAATCAGTAGCTTCTTTCTATCACCCTATATTTTACCGAGCAAAACCTAAGAGGGGGGCCAAAGTTTCAAAAAATTTGAAAAAAAAATAAAAGCTATTTACTGACTGCACAGTTCAATGTACGAAATCTTGTTTCGGCCCCAACTATGCGAGTCTCACAGAAAAGAGGTCATTGTAGTTTCAAGATTTAGCTAGTAATTGCTCTATGGCCTTTTCTGATTTTGGCTTTTTTAAGAACAAGAAACGTTACTAATCTTTCGCACATAGGATTCAAGAAAAAGTTGGTGCTTTGCTGGTATTTTTTTGTCACTTCTCCAACGTATTTTTTTGTCACTTATCCATCAAACAACAGAAGTCTTAATGTTATCCGGGTCCTCTACTCCAAACCAGAGCCGCGCAAATGAATCAACCGGTTCGCGAATTCTTCGAAGCTCGGTTCAGTAAGAGCTCGTTCAAGTTTGATTTATTACTAAATGAACCAACCCCAAGCCTTATTTTTAGGCTTGTTCCATAAACTAGCCAAGCCCTAAACCTAAGAGTATTCCGATTTTTTACACTCATAAACTTGGAATCACAATATAAATTAGTATAATTTTTTAAAGAACTATTCATAGACAATATTTTAGTGGGCTATATGTGCATTGTCAAAAAATATCAGACAAGGTTTTGGTTGATCACATGTTCTTAATGGATTATATTTGTTTAATTTTTCGCTAATATTAGACAATATTGAATATATTGCGGTAAAATAAAAATGTAGAACTCGAGTCTGAAGGGGTGTTTCGCTAAGAGAGTTTTTTGATTTTTTTGGTTTTTCACGACTTTTTATGTGATGTATTGTGAGAGAGTGACTGCCTCGGTTTTAGGAATAAGCTGGCTTTTTGGTTTTTTTGAGTTAGCGGAATAGGGCCTCAGCTCATATGAGTTTAAGAATTGTGATGAGTCGAACCCAAGCTTCAAAAATATTAAACAAGTCAAACTCGAGCCGGAATCTAGCTCGATTCAGTTTGTTAAGCTGAATCGATCTTTGAAAATTTTAGATGAACCGACCTCGAAGCAGACCAATATTTAACGGAGCCCAGCAATTGCACGGCCAGCCCTAAGGGTAAAGCCAGAGGTGGGAGCGATTTAGGACTCCAAAATTTAAGCAAAAATTAGGGCCCATTTTCCATCTAATACAATATTTATATATATTTCCATAACCCAGCAAATGTCGAGCTCTGGCGTTGGCATTGCGCATTCATTCAAACAGGTGGTACCCTCCCAAATCAAGAGATGGCCCTTTTGCAAAGTAACTTTCCCTTCTTTTTTTTTTTTTTTTGATTTATGTGTAGATAATACTCAACTCTTGCACCTCTTGTATTGTATTTTTATCTATTTATGCTTTAGTGGTTGTACATGTTACTCAATACCAACGTTCAAATTTTTTGCATAGCATAAATGTATTGATATTTTTTTGTTTGTTTATTTTTGTTTTATTTATAACTTTTAACATCAAATTCACAAATAAAATACTTTTGATTATAAATAAACCAAAACAATTTACTTTCACTCAACAAACTTTAATGAAAAAGGTTTAAAATAAATAATTCTCTTATAATTAAAAAATTATTTTTTTATCAGCAATTAAAAAATTATTATTACAATCAAAGTTAAATAACATGATTAGTTAGAGAAAACGCAGTCTATGAGCGATACTTCATTATTATGTTTGATTTATTTTTTTCAAATGGTATACAGAAAATTTAGAAGCTTATTTTGGATAACTTATGAAGCTAAAATGTCATGTTTAATCTTTTTACTTTATATTAACCACCTATATTGAATTTTTTTTAGTCAAAAAAACCTAGAACTACTTTAAAAATTCACTTTAGGCCTCCAAAATATCAGGACCGGCACTGCAGCCAAGTCTGTCATGGTTCGAATTGTTAGCACCCCTATCTCCAACCCTATGTAATTTTCTTCAATAACACTTTTGATAAAAATCTGCCAAAAAACTCACATCTCCAGTGAAAGACATACATTTAGTTTAGTCACTGTGAAGACCCACCTATTTTATATGGCACATATATAAAAAGAACAATTACCATTAAGGTCAAAAAATAAATATTTATTACTATTAATTAGGGTCAATCACTCTTTCTTAATTATCATTAAGGTCAGTCACTCTTTTTTTGGGGTTGCACTTTCCTATTATAGGATTTTAGTGATTTAGGCACTTTCATAGGGTACCCTAGGGTTTAGGCACTTTCATATGGTACTTTATGGTTTATAGGGTACACTAAGGTTTAGGTTTAGGCACTTTCATAGGATACCTTAGGATTTAAGTTTAGGGTGCACTTTCCTACTATAGGATTTTAGTGGTTTAGGCATTTTCATAGGGTACCCTAGAGTTTTAGGCATTTTCATAGGGTATCCTAGGATTTAGGTTTAGGCATTTTCATAAGGTACCCTAGGATTTAGGCACTTGGGAGTGCCCATGTGGGATGGGGAGAGAGAGAGAGAACAACACGAACAAACACGGAACAAACGTGGCCGGTACTTTTTCCAATTCCTGGTTGACCTGGGTGTGCATCCCATCCATATACTGGACCGGCCGGAGCAAAGCCCTATGTAAAATGGTTTAATAAAATTCTACATATCTTTAGGCCCAAGCTTTTATGCTATTGGTCTAATAGAGAAGTTACTCCCTAAATAAACTTTAATTTGATGTGAAGTAGGCATGCATGTTAACTAAGAAAATTGGTCTTTTCTCTGCCTATAAAATAGCGCCTACGGTTTCATCAATTTATATATTTTACTAAAATTGCTAGAAAATAGGGCCACCTAGGGTTTAACACTCTTGGTAAAATCATGGTTGTTTTAATATTGAAATGGATATCATATCGCTCAAGTTCTGCATGAATGGATCCAGGTACGCTGCTCTTAATTCTTTTATTTCCGCTCAATGATTATAATATGATGATCATGTTAGTTCTAAATCTTCAAATAAAAGAAATTGTAAATTATGTAACACCATTAAGGTAATTTATATCCAACACCAAGGATCTTCTTTTGTAATCCTCTTGAATAATTCTGGCTCAAGCCCAAAATTTTAGCACTATCTATCTCCTTGTTGGCCCCACAAACTTTGTTGGAGCCGAGATGTTTCTCTTAGAGCATCATTTGTTTGACTTGCAAGAGCATCTCCAACCCAATGTCCTCTATTACTCTTGTTTAGAGGATCAAAATATTACTCCCTTTGTCCCAAAAAGTTTCTTATATTTTTTCCTTTTTGGCTGTCCCAAAGCATATGGTCAATTTAAAATTTTCAACAAAGGAAAGTTGGTAAAATTCCATTTTCTGCCATTGAGATGCTTTTAACAATCAAAATAATGAGACCAAAAGAGGAAGATTTGAAAAGTTTAAAGTGTGCTCTAAAATTTTGAAAAAGTTCTTTGATTACATTGGCAGTAAGACTTTCCGCTTTCTGAAAAATAATTTAAATTCAAAACTTAATTGAGTTGAAGATTGAAAAAACTAAATCTCTCAAACTTCATCACTTTCCCTCCAAAGTTAAATTTCATATTTCTAATTTTAGTAAAAAAAAAAAAAAAAGGATACTAATAGTATTCTTATTTTAAAGATATTGTAAGTATCTTTTGATTGGTACCAATTTTACAAAAAAATAAATGTATCAAAACTCATATGATGAATAAAATGAGATTTTGAAAAAAGGTGAATAGTGAAATGGAGGAGATCCTCCATAAATTTTTTGTACTCCAAATCTGGAGGTTTAAAAGCCAATCCTCCCGAATGAAAGAAAATATGGAGGGTGGGTAAAAGTGAAATTTTCCTCCGAAATAGAGGAATGGACAAAAACTTGGAGATATGGATGATGGGTAGGTAGGGATGAAGCCAAAAAATTTGCGCTATGGAAGTGGGCTACATCTGTAGTGAAGAAGGGGCTATATAATCTGATGATATATACTAGTATTTTTCAATGTAATACTCCTAGTAGGATTTTTTTTTGAATTTGTTGTGGGGCGACAGCCCCTACTAACCCCTCCCTGGCTCGATCCTTAGGTTGGTATTGCTAAAAGACACAAGCTGAACCAGCAAAGTTTAACTTCAGGGGGAAAATAAACTTTGAAAATGTGGGTTTATACTAAAGGGCCGAACAGAGTATGGAAGTGAGGTCACTTGATCCATTCATTTAGAAAAAAAAGGCAATATTATGATTTTTGAATTGTTTTGTTCGCTTAATGCCCAAAAAGGCAAAAAATTAAAAGATTATCTCAAAAGAATGGAAAAAAATGAAAGTTGACTAAAATCTTGAAACGGAGAGAGTATTTTTTTGACCCCGCTATAAATATAACTTCTCCCCTTGTTACACTGAATGATGATGATGTTGCCCCCAACGCATTGATGATGCTTACCATTTATCCCATGTTACGTTTTGTTTTTTTTTCCTTTTTTTACATTTTTGCGATTTTCCCCGATTCAATTTGAAGGGGTAGATAAGTGGTCAAATATTCTTATCGTTAAGCCTGTTTATGTGTTCTAAGTCACAATACGTATTTTTCTTTTTTTTGCTAACTCGATGTCCGGGCCATTCTGCGCACATCTCGACTAATTTCGGAGAGCCCTGAAGATAACTACCGGGCATAACTCTCAATAGCCCCAAGAGTTTGCTGGCAAGGGAAATCGAATAAGTCACATTACGTATTAATTAATCAGAAACCATAAAAGCTAAATTATAACTGAGCATAGATGTAAACCATTTCCTGGTTTCTTCCTCTAACCCTAAATCATGCAGCCTTAACGGCCAAAAGTTTGAGACTTTTTTCTTTTTGGGTAAGTAAAATTTTTATTTCACCAAGAAAACAAATTACAGAATCGAAGGGGCATACCCCGGTCGAATTTACAAAAGGAAATCTAAAGGCCCAGAAAAAAACCTAAACTAACTGCAAAACACTAAGACTAAACCACCTATACAAACACAAACAAAATATCAGGCCTTTTCATAAATTCGATTTGGAAAGTGCCGCAAGGAACATAAAGCCAAGTTGGTATCTTTCTTCTTAGTATTCCTTAAAGAGCTCACACATGCTTTGATATTAGTCACAACTTTAGCTTCCAACAATTGCGCAAAACTGAATTACAATGCTGAATATTCTGTTCCCCCAGACATGATAGATAAAGGCAACTAGAACAATTTTTGCAACAAGACATGAAAAATATGAACCGTAATGATGTTGCAACAGCCAAGCTAAAATCTGCTTCAAAAAAACAACATAACAAAAAGCTCTAAACTTAAACTGTATAACTTTCCAAAGTGAGTGGAATAAGGGCACTAAAAGAACAATTGATCATGGGACTCCACTGCAGAAGCAAAAAGGACACTGAGGATTTGAAATGACCCCCCCAATGATGTAATCTATATCCACTGTGGAAAGCCTTTTCGAAACTGAAAGCCACTGAATAATGGACCATCTAAGGACAGCATGCTTAAGTCCAAGGAACCAAGGGTTTAGGACACTTGAAAGCCTTCCATGCAGATTTGATAGTAAATTTCCCAGTAGGAGACAAATTCCAAAACCACTGAATCCTCCTGGGCCAAGTTAGGAGGGAAAGTAGCTGGAGTGTTTCTAAGAATTTCCCTTGTGGCAGAATCCCTTCTCTTAGGCCAGAGCCAATGTTCACCAACAATGATAGAGACAACTTTAGCATAAAGATTCCGCCTCTGATGGATGTCAATTGTCCAACCAAACAGGGGCGAAGGGACATTGACGCAAGTGGGGTCATTTTGACCCTATTCATTTTGATTTCTCACAAGGAATTTTGGTTCTTAGAGTCAAATTTTATGATTTTGCCCTAGCTTGCTTCAAATGTATAGAAATTTCAAGTGTTCTATTCTTTTCTGGAGCTGATAGCGTTATGAATGAAGCTTTCATGCATTATTTTCAAAATGACCAAGTCTTTGGGGGGCTAATTTTAAAGCAAAATTATATTTATCAGTGCATATGCATGGATCTAATTTTTTATCCCACTAGTCCCTACAAGTATTATTTCCCTTCCCTACGTAGGAACCCATAAGTTTGAGACTATGAAGGTATGGAGTGCATGATTCTGGTGACTTTGTTTACTGTAGAACCTGGTGTCTGATCCAATTGACCGACTGATGGATGAATCTCACCGTACAACAACGGGGCCATTTAGAGTAAGGATCCCCATGATCTGGCTCATGATTCATGGTATATAATCTTGGTAATATTCATGGTGTCTGTTCTTCCTAAATTTTAATTTAATCTTTTTTTTTTTGAATATTTTTAGAGTCTTGTTAAACTTTTTTGGATGTCATTCGTTTCGGCGAGTGGAGTCTAAAAATCAAAAAATTACGACCAAAAGAAAAAAAAGTTCTTTAAGACCAAAAAAAATCCAAACATCTGTCTACATCTGTCTTTTTTTTTTTTTTTTTGTCTTAGTCACTAGGTGTCATTCTATATGAATTTTTTTAACTTCGGTCCATATTCTTACATTCTTATGGTTCCTCTGAGACAAATGATTAACCACAAAAATTATGATAAAAAGAGAGATAAAAATACGAAAAAGATGTAAAACCGAGAAAACGCTATAGCAAAAATTTAGAAAGAACTGAAGAAATTGGTTGAAATGGAAGAAGAGGAAATTGCTGACAGGGAGGAAGCTTTGAAGAAATATGCAGAATTAATTGGAAGATGATGAGATTTCTGATAGGGAAGAAGATGTTTCTCTTTCTTTGAAGTTTTAGCCTGTTGTATTTATGCTGTTTGTAAGGGATTCTTTTGGGCTTCTATGTTTGGAGGGTTTTTGTTGGGTTTCTTTTTAGGTATCTTTTGTCTCTCTTTCGGGTGGTTTTAGCTGTTTGGTTGGCTTGTTGCCTTCCTGGGTGTTTGGATATTGGCTGTCGTTTTTTCCACCGGTGTGCCCTTGTCCCTTTAATCTTTGTTCTCTCTTCGAAGATTAATAAAAATTCTTGCTAAGAAAAAAAAATAGAAAGAACAATCCCAAGGGGCGGGTTGGCAAACTAGGCATGAGAAAGCAATAAGTGTTTGACCAAATAGTTGCATGTTCGAATTCCACTAAGGCCAACCATTCCAAACTTTGGGCCACTTCAGGTTATGCCCGATCATTACTTTCATGGCTCCGCAATTAGCCGACGTGCATACAAGCTGGTTCGGACATCCGGTTATAAAAAACATAGAAAGAACGTACAGGCCACATTCATTAATTTCTTTGAAAGATGGCCGTGTGCTGTGTGGAGATGGGAACTGGTTAGTTGGGGGGCCTCGTGTGAAAACAATTCCATTGCCCTTTCTTTAAGATGTGCATTCCTTTAGCAATGTCCACCTGAAATTCTTTTCTAGATTCCCTCTGCTACCTGATTGCCTAACTCGGCCGAAATTAGGGAGCCAGTTAACATCGAAATTGTCGGTGGCAATCTCTCCTCGCTTCTCCATCTCCAGCTCGATGCTTGTCTTCTCAGCCCAAGCTGCTCCCACTCATTTTGGATTCAGTTTTCGGGACTTCCCTGATTTTTTGAGAGAAGAAGCAAGATTACTCGATCCTAATCCTTGTTTACTTTTACTTTTTTGTAGATTTTCTTCATTTACATCAAACCAAGGAGGCGGTGCCCCAGAATGTACATTTCCTTTAGCATCTTTAACTATCATAGAGATCTGTGTGAGATTATGCAAACCAGCAGACAGTGGCGGAGCCAGGATTTCCAATCCGGGGGGGCCAGTAGCCATAGGCACTTGATAGCTCCTCTGATACCTACGACGAGGCCAGAATTGCCCACTCGTGAGTGGCATTACGGAGAGAGTAATCTTCGTCGATCCTTAAAAAGATCATTTATAACAGTTGCCAAATTAAATTGCAATTGCAAGCTTGACGGCTATGTGAACATTGATAATTTGAGACACTGGAAATTAGGGACGGAGTCCGGATTCGGCCACGGGGGTGGCACCATTCAATGATAAACTAGTTACATGTTGTACGAAAAATATGAAGAAAAAAATTACTAGGAAGTCATATAATTACATATCATTAGGTTTTGTTATGGGTTTTTTTTGTGGAAAATAAATCAAGGCTTCCTCCAACTTTTTTCAGTGAGGTTTTTGTGCTCGGTGAGTTTGATCGGAAATAGCAGGCTCATGTTTTCGTCCATGGCTGTCAATTTGGTGGTGTGGTCTATTAGCATTGGAAAATCATAAAAGGTATGATGAGAGAAAGAGAGAGAAGTGTAAAGGTATAAAGAAAGATTGCTTTGAGTCAAAAGAGAAACTTTTAAAAAACGAAGTTCTGCACCCTAGGAGAATTGAACTCAGGGTGCAAGTGTGGAGTAGGGAGCTTCTACCACCGAGCCAAAGGCCACTGTTGGTTCAAACTTTCTCTACTTTAATATTTATAATTGTTCATTGCAAAAAAAATTTTTTTTTTTTTTCAAAAAAGTGCGGGGGGCCAGGGCCCACCCCCAATGTACATCCGCCCCTGCCTGCAGAGTCATTTAAGGGGAACAAAATCAAAGTTGATCACATGTGGAGAGACGCCACCACATCTATCCACTTCTGGAATAAAGAAAGCATAAACCTACACGATTTTATAGCATACGATGTCCACAATTCCACTCCGAAAATGAAGCACCGAACAGTATATATATGCTCAGATTTCAAGGATGGTTAGATTTCATTGAGGAAAAAGGTTCCCAAAAAAAAAAAACAGAGAGAAGGATGTAGTGGTTAAGAGGGTATACCCTGACAACTGCTCTTTCAATATAACCATTGTTTCATCTGGATGTGCCTGGTACATCTGCAAGATCATCAAATGTTGGCCAATAGTTTCATAACACTTTATGAGAAGTATTAAAAAAGCGGGCTCAAAGCCCATGATGAAGGTGAAAATAAACCACGGAAAACAAATATTTTGAATCTATAAAGAAGCAGCATCAGCAGAAAGTAAAAGATCAGAGATCTTAGGTGTTACAACAGGACATGAAAACACTAACACAAAACACCATCTTCCTAATAATTATGCATCCAACTTGCATCTGATTCTGCCAATAAGCTATATAGATAACCATTAGAGCTATGACAGCAGGATTAACAAGTCAGATTATGTTGGAACGTCCAACATCTTTTTTGATCCGCCACAAACAAGTCTTGCAATGAAGGATTCAAATAAAGTTGTAAACAACAAGCAACCAAATGAAATGGCAATAAATCTTTTACTTAAACCAAAAAAATTCCATCAACAGACCTTCCCCAAATCTGAAGCTACGAAGATGCACTTTTTCTCGTTTTAGCATAATTCAATGTTCTCGAATCTGAAGTAGTTGAGATCAGTTCCGTTTCAATATGTCACGCCTGTGGTAGGACACACTGGTTTCTGTCGGGGGTCACACTTCTCTTTTCCCTCTTCTCTCAAGCATAGAATCAGAAGTTGATACCAATGGTGGCAAATTACTATTCATTTATCCAAATGCAATTATAGCAGCAGTAGCAACACGGCTCTTATGCGGTGAAAACAAAAATCACATAAAACAGAAGAGAAGACACACTTACGATCAGAGTGTGTTGTGATACGTGGTTCCATTGACACACCCCAAACTGCATCTGGATCATCATCATCAGCACGGCAAAGAGGAGGTTGAAATACCAGGTTCTCTTTCTCTTCTTCCTCGCCCCTCGTGAATCTCATTTCATTTATTCTTGCTCAAATTTTCCCAATTCTTCTCGTCGAGACAACGACGCTTAATTGTTGCCAAAAAATTGCCGAAAAAACTAAACAAAGATTGCTAAAAACCACTTAATACCCACTGTCACGCTGTCGGACTACTTAATGAATAATCCTCCTCCGTTCCCCGAAATTGGGACCTGCTCAGTGAAATCTAAGACCATAAGTATGACACTGGCAGAGTTGAAGAGCTCTTATGTTGCTAGACCAATATGATAGTAGATCTAGATATCTAGATCTAACACCTGCAATCTAATTAATATTTATTTGAACAAGTTAAAAAACATAGAACCATTTTTAGGATTTCCGAATGCTCACTAATAAAAGCATAAAGCATCAGTATATTGACTTCCACAAAGCTGCATAATATGATAAGAACAAAACCAGATAGCATTACTTGAGTAAAAGTATAAAGAAAATACAAATGTTATACAAACCTTGACTCTATCCCACTGCAAAATTGTACTGACAGATGTAGAGAGATATTGCCTTATTAGTACTAAAAGCGAATCCACACGGTATTTGTGTCAATCACAGAAAAAAGTTGGAAGATAGATTTGGTCTGGTACAGGACGTGTCCCCAAATTAATGGAGAGTGTTTTGTGGAACTCAATTTCTTTCTCTTTACCCTTTTAACCATCTAATCCTCGCACATCAGCTATCTAATTTCCCACTTCTTTCCTTTGCTACAAATAGGAGCTTAAGAAATCTTAGTTTTGTACAAGGTATTGTAGGGGGTCACGTATTGTTTACAGTAAGATATGTTAAGAAGATTAAACATAAGTTAAGAAGATAGTTACATCCAATATAAAGTTAAGAAGACAGTTGCACCCAATATAAAATGCAAATCTATTGCCTATATTAAGAAAAATGACTTCAATAACACAAAATTTCACATCTTCGACCGTATAGTATGGTCTAGTAACTGAATTTACAGTGTTGTATATTGTCTATCGCAAGCATGTTTATTCAAGCATAGATACATTTAGAGATATATGTATCAGTTCTACGTTTAGACATACTGAATACCGTAGGATGTGTACTGTGTGCGTTTTGCATATACATTTAGAGATACATATCGGTTCTACTTTTAAACATACTGAATCCTAAGATATGTAATGCATCTTATGTGTATTGTAAGATTTCTTTGAACATAAAATACGTTCAGAGATATGCATCAATTTTACCTCCAAACGAATTGAATCATAGGATACGTTTCTTGAATCATAAGATTTCAACAACAATTTAAGGTCCCTATAAAGCCCCTCAGCAAGTGCAATAATCTGGATAATATACACTAAACAAGTGTGTTTCGGAGGAAACTAAATATTGACAGTGCTTTCAGAAGGAAGGAAACACCAAACTGGTAAAATAAAACCCAAAGGGTTAGCTCAAAGCGAAACAAAGTGTCTAGCAAGCACACGTCTCTGGTTTGACTTTCACCGAAGTCTTATTTCTTCGGCCCGGTTCAAGAAAGTTTATCTCGTAAATGATTTGCCAATGCCCGGACCAGGGAAGAGAACCGTCGAGTTGCCCATAAGGTATCCCGACAACCTTGCCCTTGAAACCAGAAACCAGAAAACATAAAAGAAAAGAGTAATGTTTTGTCTCCAAGATCACAAACAATTAACTAAACAAATAGAAAATAAAAAACACAAACAATCCATGTGAAGCCATCAATGGAATTCTCTTTTCAAAGATGTCAATAAAAAGATACTTATGGGATGAAGATACAGTACTTCTAAAGCACTGCATGAACGAATAGGGCGGCGGAATGGGCGGCTACACGGCGGCCAGGATTATTAGCCAGAATCAACGATTTTAGACCCTAGCAGCACCAATTCAATTCTAAAACAGAATCAAAACATTGAGACCTAAAAACGTTACCTTTTCAGAAGGAATAGGGCCGCCAGGATTATTAGCCAGAATCGAGCTCACAATCGATGCAATTCTGGAGCTTTCATTGCCGCTCCAGACGAAGTCGAAGCACGGCGGAATGGGCGGCGACACGGCGGCGAATTGAACGACATTTGGATGCAGTAGAGGACGAAGATGAAGAAGAGGGAGGAGAATAGTTGGGAGGAAAATGATTTTGATCCAGTGTATGCCAACCTATTAGCAGGAAAAAAAAATCACTTGAATTGTCTTCGATTATGTATCATTTAATAATTGATTCTCGTGATTTTTGACAAGTTTAATCATCTTGACAAGATCAACAACATGAACAAATGAGATCGTATCAATAATCTTGTAATGAATCACAATCGAGCAATTACTCAATCTAATTGGCATTGTTCTTGATAAGAGGGGTTGGATCGAATGTGACCAAATCTATTTTCATACTAAAACAAATTCACACCAATACTCTCCGATCATGTACTAATAAGAATTAAGTTTGCATAATAATTAACAAAGTTGATCTTCTTGGCAAGATCTAAATGGTGAACAGTTTAGATCAAATTGATAATCTCGGAATACATCTGGAGTGACGAATTAAATTGCTCTGCCATATTGGGAAGATTCAAACGACGTCGTTTTGGGTACATGACATAGGTTTAACCTATGTCATGTACTGAAAACGGCATCGTTTTGGGTAACATCGCATCTCTTACGTCGATAATCCAGGGTCACGGCGTCAATTGTTTTTAATTGAGTGGTATATTTAGATATTAATTGAAGTACCAGGGCGTAAGTGTAATTTACTCCCCAAAATGATCTTCGTCCTCTCTTCATCTTCAACCAACAGAGCAAAAAACTCCCAGAGGGAAGAAACCCTAACCCCGCCATGAGAGACGAAGCTGAGAACCAAAGCTCCATCAATAGTAAGACGAAGAAGAAGAAAACCGATTACCAATTCGATTTCTGTAAAGTTAGCAGGCTGAATCACGACCAAGGCCGTCGGCACAAGTACTTCCCCAACCACGTCAAGACTCTCTCCTCTTTCCTCTCTCGGTTCCAGCAAAAACTCTCCGACGTCAATTCCTTCCTCAAAACCCCTACCCTTCTTCGACCCGAACACGCCGCTCGCTATCGACTCTGGTGTGCGTTCTGCGATTCCGACTTCTTCGATGAAGTCGGTAGCTCTTTCGCCTGGTACGTTGGTGTTTTCCAATCCTTCCGTTTCAGTACTGGTCCGTTTGGTGTCTGAGAAATCGTAGGGAAAAGTGAAGAATTCTGGATTATTGAGAATTTTAATAGAACTCTGCTTAAGTGAGCTAAATGACTGAGAATTTTGATAGAACTTTGCTTAAGGGAGCTAAATGAAGGTTTTTTTTTTTTTTTTTTGGTGTGCCTTAGATAGGGTTAGTGTTTAGTTAGTTGGATTACAACTTTACAACAGCCGCCCAAACACTGCTCATCTACTCGAACGTGAGACCTCTCCCATTGGACACTTGGGCCCCTCTCCGTGCCGCTGGGCCAAGAGGCTCGTCGGTGAGCGAAATGCTGTTAGTATGCTTTCTTTGTCGAATTACCTCAATGTTGCTGGGTTGAGGCTGTGTTTCTACGTAAGAGACTTGTTGAAGCTCAATTTGGTTCATGTGTAACGTCTATTTAACTTGCTTAGAGATCTCCAATGGTTCTAGCGAAAGCAAGGTTCTAAAACTCGCTAGGCTCTCCAAGGCCGGCCGGGCACCTACTTGCTTCCAGGGCCGAGTACTCGGCGCCTAGTCGGACAATTATTCGGCCTAGTTGGGCAATTAAGGCTAGTCGGCGAGGGGCCTTCGAGGGCCTAGGCGGCGTGTACTCGGCCTTCCAAACCTTCTTTTAGAACACTGAGCGAAAGTCGTGTATAATTACAGTTTACGTCTACATCTGTTTTGAGTCTTTTGACAATGTTGCTCCTGTTAAGCCGATTTTTGCCACAACTGCTATTTTCTTTTGGATTGTGATCTTTAATCTTTGGATCACTACCATTCTAGGTAATGGGGCACACAGCTTTCTAAATGTTGTGCAAACTTGGTCTCATTCTTGGCAAAGCATTTTTTGGCAAATGATTTGGCAAGCCAGTGGAGCTTTTCAAACCCAAATCTAAAGCCAAAGAATGGTTTTGCAAGAGAAATGACAGACCATTAGAGATGCTCTTAACATTGGTTTTATGCGGAATTTTGAATTCTAATCATGCGCGACTTTAGAACGAAGAGCGAGGTAATGCATCAGCATTGAATTTGCAGTCCAGTAATGTTCTCATCCAGACCTTCGTGTTCGAGATGAAGCAGCAGTTGATACGGTGCTTGCTTCTACCGATCCACCAGCATCAGAGAAAGAGACTTCTTTGGTTATGTGTGCTTTCAATTGTTGCACTATTAGTGGTAATGCAATTAATCACCTGGCAAGTGCGGATCATTGAAGAATCTAAAGAATTTTCTATGGAAGCATGGTGGTGGGATGGATCAAGTGGATTCCTACAGGATTTCAGAGGCAGATCTAGCAAAGGTAAATATTTACAGATATTATGTCATTATTTTTTTTCGGGATTGGTTTTGTTTTGTGGCTTATGGAGTTGTTTGACCTACTTCTACATATTTTGCATCCAATGAAGATGTTGTACGGTTGTACCAAGCTGGTTGGTTAGTAGATGCAGGTGATAATCTGGATGTTTGTACTTGTTAATTGGTCAAGAATCTTAGAGAAGAGCAGAAGACATGGATTTGAATGTTAGCTTTTGTTCTTATACATCCTTTCTGAATTCATTCTTTAGATAGGGTTCAGTTCACGAGTGCCGACAAATTTGGCTTGTATTCACGCTTGTAATTGCTACAGAACCTGCATTCTTTGTTTTCGCAAAATGGAAGTTTGTGCATGAAGTACATTAGGCATTCATCTTTCGAATGCGATGCATGATGACTCGTTTCTCGTTACTTTCACTGTATGTTGTCCTAGAAATGAAGAATTATTTGTTAGACATGCGACGGTCAAGTCATTGTTGTTAGTCTCCTTACCAATTTGCAACATGTGGTATTTCCTTTAATATTGAACCAAGAGGAGATTGTCTGTTGTGATGCAACTGTAGTGTTAAGTTCATTGTTTCATCCTATGTATTGCCTTTTTCTTCGGTATATGTTTGGTTAGAAAGGTTTTCAACTTTTGTCCACTTCATCCAGGAAGCGCTCCCTGTCAGTTCATCGAAGTAGTCATTATTTCTGATCTCTTTTTGTTTGCAGTGGGAGAAGAAGTGCACATCTCTTAAAAGTGAAGCTGCTCGTGATGGATCACACAGACCTTTAATTGGACCTTCAAAGGATATCCACAATGAACTGATCTCTGAATGTATAAATAGTTTTGAGAAAAATTCTTCTCACTTTCTTGGATCAAGTTTTCCCAATAGTGTTATGCCTTGACAAAGTTACACGAATGAGAGATGCCAGGTTTCCCATTCAGTATTATCTGAAGTCACGGAAGTTGGCCATCACGTGCATGATAGTAAGCGGCTGCCTACTATCGTGCTCGCAGGTAGCCCCAATTTTGTGGAAGGTTGAAGTTGGCATAATGTTTATGGATGCCCCTCCGTCAAGGAAGGTTCGGCATAGCTCGATTTTGTTGATGTAGGCGGTTACATACAACGGGTGGTTATGACGGTGGAGGTACCTCCGATCAGACTCGGAGAAGGTGATGGTGCTTGCTCTGCTTCGCACTGTCCGCGGTATTGATCTATCCGCGGCCATGCATGACTCATGATGTGTTTCCGCGATGTTTATGACTGCCTTGGTTATCTCGAAGCGGGCAGGCTCTGTCAAGCCTAGGCTGTCGAAGAAGGTTTTGAACTTAGTGCATTTTTGTAACACCTTGGCCTGGAGGTCGGAGTTGGGTGTGACAACCGGGGTTTCATAGCTTGCGATTTCTTCGATCTCGTTATAGTAAGAGGCCATATAGATTTTCTCGTCTTCATAGTTGTCTAGGTCCTCCATGAAACCATAGCAGTCGGCCATGTTTTAAGAAACACGGTGGCCTTCTTTTGCTCATATACTATTAGTTGGCTACTCTAGGGTAGGGAAAACATGGTGTACAAGTATTTTGAGAAAGGTTGTTTAGTGCAAGGTTCTTAATCCTGTACTGTGCCGGTACATACAGGATTTGAGAGAAACCGGTAACCACACCCTCCATACTGTCCCGGCTCATAGACCGGTGCTTACTGGTGGGTACCGGCGATTCCGGACAATCTCGGACGAGACGACGGCAAGTTCAATTCCGGCTGCTATTGCATTTCAACTCTGTATCTGTGCCTCATTCTCGATGAATCCAATCTGCACCTGCATGGAGGTCTCATTTCTCATTCTTGAACAATTTCTTTTGTCTTTCATCTCCGGCCATCCTTTACCGGAACTTCCGGCTTCAACGATGAACAGATTCGGATTACGGAGCAGATCTAAAAACGATTGACTACTTCTGGTTTCAAGACTAGGGTTTACGTTGTAGAAATCAAAGAGGAACATTGAGAGAACTCTTCCTTGCAGATTTGGATTTGGAGACGTCAGAATAAGAGCCCACCTTGCACAGAAAGAGTCCTTTTTTGGATTAGGAACACGTGGGAACTAGAAAATAAGAAAATCTATTGGTTATTAATGAATGTTTAGCTTAGTTTCTTTTTGTATTAAAAGTCAAGTTATGAGTGAATGTATATATTTTTATAAACATAATATTGTATAGCGAGAAATCCGAAATGGTATCCGGTAGTATACCGATACGTACATAACAGTGACAAATATGGTACCACTCCTGGTATGGTATTCAGAATCCTGGTTTAGGGTTTGTCAAATTTGTTTGGGTGGTTGTTTTGCCTGTACAGGTCACTTCATTGATTAATCCCAATTTTTGTACAGAATTTGTTTAGCATATCCAAGGACAAAGGACGTCACATTACTTTGTATTTTGCCTTAGAGTTTGTATTAGTTTTGTAGAATATAATGGATTCCTCAACAGAATTTCATTGGTTTTATGTTATAAATCACATCAGAAGCTTTTCCCAGAGAAGAAGATGCCTTAATGTCCGATGACATTTAAGTACAAGTACTTTCGTATTGTTGTTCATGAGGTGTTTTTCAATAAGCTGCATACTTTTCTACATTTGGTAGGTGAAGTAAAAAAGAATGCGGAATTGTTTGAAATTTTTTGTTTCCCTCGTTTTGTTGGCTTGGTTCTAGTTTATTGTTTCACACGATGAAGCTCGAATACTTTTTGGTCTTTTTTTGACATGTAATTGGTTATTTTGTCGCTGCTCCCAGATATCTGGTATCTGTGATACCTGATTGCAGGACAGTTGATAGAGCATAGTGGCCTGTAGGCCTGGTTTTTGCTTGCCTAAATACTACTAAACTTACTGATTTTCGCAACATGTTCTTTGACCTTTGTGATATCATTAGCTTGGCCAATCTTATTTGCAATTGCCACAATGTTTGCATAACTTTTCGCTTTCTTTCGGAGTCGGTAATTGAATCCTGTGGTGCATGGAGTCCACGAGGAAATGTTTCTGGAAATGTTGGTTGCTTTTTCTTGTTCCTTTGTTCAGCAGTTATTCTTCCCTCTCTTTGCCTTCGGTAGGATACTTCTGATTTTCCTTTCATTTGATACGTGTCTGATGCCCTTTTCTTGAATATGTTGGCTGTTCACATTCAAGGGGATCATATATACTCTAGGACTTAAATAATTAAGGTTCATTTTGTCTACCATGTCTTCTCCTACTTGGATGTAGTTGGCTGTTGAATATATTACTCCCTCCATCTCTTTTATAGTGTTTAACTGTCCATTTTAGGCTGTCCCTTAATAAGTGTGTGTTTTGAAAAGTTAGTGGGTACATTTCCTATTTTGCCCTTAAAAGTAGATTCCTCTTTGAAAAGTTAATGGGTATTATTATATTGATGATGGTAAGTAGTGAAAAGTAGATGTAAAAGTTATAAAGTTGATGAGAGAGAAAATAAGTTGTAATTACGAGGCAACACAGTTAAAAAGGGACGGAGGGAGTACTAATCTAGATTTACATGTTACTTGGATTTTTTTTTATGATAACCGGATGTCCAGGTCAGTTTGCGCACACCTTGATTAATTCCGGGACCCTTGAGGTAACAACCGAAGTCCCAAGGCTCTACTTTGCCAACTTTGATTTTAAAAAAAAGAAGACAACTTTGTCCCCTTGGGTTTATATTACTTGGATATTATTGGTTGTTGAATATAATTTACATACTTGTTCTGTTTAAATGAGCCTTTATCACTAAGCTAAATCTTGATCTTGCTCCAAAGTGTCTCTGGTTGCTGCTGGCTGGTCTAATTATTCATTAAGCACTGGCCCATTGTGCTCCAGCACACTCCAATACCACAAATTTTCATGGGATCTAGGACTACGTGTATGGATTCTACATAAATGTGGTGTTGGAATAATCTGGAGCATCACATTACAGTTTGTCCCGGACTATTGAATAATTACTCTGCTGGCTGTATTTCACTTAAACTTGGATACTGGAGAGAGACTTGCTTTTCTCAAAAAGAAAGAAGAAGACAAAGGTTAAAGCAATATGATCATCACTTGCAATCATGTTAGTTTGTTTTCATGGATTTAAAAGGCACAAATGCCTGTGCCTTTCGGACTAAACAAACAGGAAAAGCAGTCAATATTTTTTTCTTTGGGTAAGATTCATGCGATCCAGTCTGAAAAGCAGACCTCTGAGTAGGTTTCCAAGTATTTCTTCTTTCATAAGAGAATAGGGCTATAGGAGACAATATGAGGACTCCAAACTAGAGAACCCAATCCCAATATGTTAGAATGTGTGGTTCATATGGAGAGGTGCCAAGAAGGTCTAGGCAAGGCCAAATGCGGAGCGGAGCGACACATCTGGCCCATCATGGATTCAACAGTTTAGGCTGGGCCGTAGGCCCAACGGTTTGGAATAGAGTACGTGAATAAATAGTCTCTATTGTAAAAACCTAGGACGATGCGAGTCTTCCCGTGGAGGTACCCGGTTTTGGGGAACCATATAAATCTTGTTGTCAATATTTTTACTGTTTTTCGTATTCTATATTGTGTGTGTGATTGCTTTCGCTTACACAATAAAAAACATGCTCCTTAATGAAAGGCCCAAGAAGCTAGTAGGAATATAAGTTGATAATCATGGAATAAAACATAGGAGTACCTAGGTGCAAAATAGTAGATCTTGCTTAATTTTCTAGGTGTTCTCTTTATGCTTATCTCTGTTGAGATCACATCCTTGTATATTTTTATCTTTTGAAAAGAGGATCCTCTGTGCTTGGAGGGTTTTTTTGTTTTGTTTTTTTTTTGTGCTACGGAAATTTTGCTTGGAGGGTTCTGTTGAGGTTATTGTGAGCGTTTCCGGAATGATTTTTTAGTGATTGAAATTGTTCATTTTTAAAATTTCATGGAGAACATGAACGATATCAAAATAATCTCAATCGAATTTCAATCATCTAGCTGCGTGTGATGTCTCTAGTTAATTTCGAGCCTTTTCAGCTGCTCTGTTTTGATCTTTCAAAGGAACCTTTTTGTGTTTTGCATAAATTGGTTCTGTGATTCTTGACTTTTGCAAAATCAATGTAACCAAAACTTTGTTTCGTATAAGAAGTGACATAATATCAATCCATGGCTTTTGTGGAAAAAGGACCAAAACAAATGACATAATGGATCATACGTATCACCAATTTGCTTCCATATTTTCAACATTTGATACTCATGTTCAAGTTCCATTGTTGTATACTCATGTTAGACGGACATGAAAATCTAACACAGGGACTGGATGTTAATGAGGAGGTGAACCTATACTCTAAACTATTATTACACGTTACGGCCTATTTTGGCTTAAAAAGTTAAGTAAAATAAGTTTTTGATTTATTTTGGCCTAAAAAGCACGAAAAGTTACTCCCTTATTAACCCAAAATCAATAACTTTTTTAAACTTAAAAAAGCAAAAAGTATACCTAATTTATTAAGCCAACATAGACCGTAATATTACCGGAATAAGATAATTTTATGAAAGTTCAGAGGTGACGATCGCTATCACTAACTCCCCTCCCTCTCTTTTTTCTTTCATAATTGTTAAATAAAAAGCACGTGCTTGCTCTCTTTTTTTCTTTTTCTTTTTTCACCAAAAGGCTTATAAATTACTACTCCCTCCATCCCATTTTAAGCGGCCACTATGGAAATACGTGCAATTTCAAACCCCTACAAAATACATTTCTCTATATATTTTTGAAATTTTTTTTATACCAATTTAAAGTGCTCATTGAGTACTTTAATTTGGTGTTAAAAAAAAACAGAACATCCTACGAAAGTACATTTTTTAACGTCCACAAAAATACACGTTTCCTAAAAAGGTCACTTAAAATGGGACGGAGGAACTAGTAATTGATAGGAAAAAGTAACATAGGTAAGCGCATCATCACTTCCACAATAAAGATTCAATTTTTCTAGCTAAGTAAGGCCTTCACTGTTGTTTTACAATTCAAGTAGGTGGGATACAAGAAGACACAAGTTGTATGGTTCTTGAGCCTTGCAAGTGGATGGAAAAGTAGTTCTTTTTGTGGTTTGTACCAGATAGGAGTAGAGTTGTTTGATGCAGAGCAGATTACTTGTGAACATACTTATGACAGTCATGATATAAGCCATGCATGGCATTAAATTAAGGAGGTTGACACTCTTTACCTTATATAGCTATATGCCTATGCTACAAAAGAAATCTAGAGAGAATCATAGAAGAGTTACCCTGGCTATATTAGTAGTCATGTAAGTTACATCCTTTGTATCTGTTCAAAAAAAAAAAAATCTAAGCTACTACTAGCTAGTAATTTCAGCTTAATTATATTAGACTATGTGATTAAGCTCCAATAAGTTACTAGACGAGTGGTCTACATGAGACGTTTTAGGTAGTATTAAAGAAACTCATGTGCACAACTGTCTAGGCTTGAGAAAGTTTAGCATGCATCCCAGCCATTGTGGTGAAACTAAGGTAAAATCCAGAGAAAAGAGTCGGGTAAAACTATGGGGACTCTAACTGCTATAGAAAAGACCCAGGCATTACCGTTGTCACTATAGCCACTAGAAAAAAGACCCGAGTAAAGTCATAGAGACTCTAGTGCTAAGGTGTGAGTTTGTAACACCCCGCCCTACATTGAAAGACTACATGGGCGATCGATCTTTGCCATGTAAACCGTGTAAGTAGTACTTTTGGGTCATATTGTTAGGCTCCAACAAATTTTTAGGCCAATGGTGTACTTTGACAACTATAGGTGAGGTAGAATTTCTTCTAAATGATTATTGGGTTTGTGGTCTTCGACAAAGGTTATTGGGTGCTCTTGGACACTGCCCTAAATCAATCACAACATACCACACATATCATTTTATTCCTTAATTTATTAATACAAAAGTCACGAGTCATGCACTTCTACCAATCAGATCACGTGTAGCACCATATGGACTTGCTCTATTAGGCCATCTCAAATCTTTACCTATTTTTAGATCCAAACTCAAATTTGGAGTTAAAAAGGAACAAAAAACCATCTCTAATGCCTTGCCCAAATTCATTCCCATTTTGTGCAAAAACAATCCAAACCTATCCTGACATCAATAAAAAAAGGTATACCATTCATGCACTCCAAGTTATGGTGGCAGATGAGGAGAAACCCACTGGTTAATGTGGCAGTTTGGCGGAGGCTGGGTATGTGGAAAAGGTGGTGGTGGATGGAGCATGGAAGAAAGAGATGTGCGTAGGAGTGGCGGCCTAGAGCTATGGTCAGTTTGCTCAGGGTTGCTCTCGGGTCCATGCGTTATTTTCTACAAGTGTGGAGGCATTGGCAGTTTTGGGGCCCTAAAATGGGCGAAATCAGCTGGTGTAGGTAGCTTGCAAATTTTGACGGATAGTGTGGAGGTTGTCAATGCTTTATATAATATTTCTAATGCAAATGTAATAGTTAGGAGTATTATGGGTGATATTTTGGATATTATTACGTCTTCCTTTTGTTATGTTTATATAACTAAGGCCACACATCAAGATGTAAGAGGTTCACAATCTTACGCGGAATCGCTTTTGTAACTCTATATCGGTAATATATGGGTTACGTTTATGGTACCCAAAAAAGAAAAGTGGCTCCTCCTTTGCCACATTAGCTAAGTGTGCATTTGATTTGCATGAGTGATGTACCCGTAGTTTTTTCCAAAAGGAAAAAATTAGGAAAACATATGCGTAGGGACATCAATCACTCTGTGTCATCATTTCGGCCACGCTAATCTCTACCTCTGACATTCCTCTCTCTCTCTCTCTCGGCTGTTTCCTTGCTTCCTCAATTAATGCACCATCTGTCTTCCTACTACTACTAGAACACCTCTCTCTCTCTCTCTCTCTCTCTCTCACGCCTTTTGTGAGCTGAACTTTCTTCAGTCTCGATCTCATAGTAGCCAAACCCAGAACATGGAATCGTGAATAAAGCCCAAGGGACTAATTTCGAAAGGTAATTGTGTTCGAAGGTTCGAACTCTGTTTTACACATATTATGTGACTGGTGAAAATGGTTTTTGCTTTTGTTTGATGTTTTTCTTTGTTTTTCAATTTAAGAGCCTCCGTCGAATTAATTTCGCGAATGTACAAAGTCCTGTGATCAAGCTTGTAATTTCATTTATTAGAGTATCTTCAACCCTTACTCGTACTTTTGGGTAAAAAGTTGAGTAAAATATTTGATATGGTATGAAACATGTAATGGATAAACCGATATTTAAGCACAAATTTGACTGAAGGCCTGATTATTGATATTGTTGTAAATTTCGGAAGAATAAATAGCTTGCATTATTTTAGTATCCCTTGTTTTGAGTAAAACTCAAATTTGGTCTAAGTTTATGAGTGGAGTAGATTTTTTTGGTAGATTTACTCAAATTTGTGTTTTAAGTAAATTAAAAAGGGGGTGAAGAGTGGAGATGCTCGTAAACTACGTTCCAAAAATGTTGTCTATTTTTACTATTATGACATTTCATAAGTTACTTATTTTTTAAATATATATATATAGGGGAGCTTCTAGTCCGGGCTCCGGACCTCCACGTTCCCAATATTTTTTTTATGATCTGAACCGTCCAATGTGTTTATAACGTGTTTTTAAGGGCCCTGTGAGAAATCATCAAAAAAAAATACCGGGAAGGGCTTGATCCAAATAGTTTTTCACAAAACTGTAAATGTATAGTTTTGTGAAAAACTGCTCGGATCAAGGTCTTCCCTGTATTTGTTTTGATGATTTCTCGCGGGGCCTCTTAAAAACACGTTTTAAACACATTTGACGGTTCAGATTTTATAAAAATAATTTTTAAAACCTTTAAAACACCCAAAAGCTTCCAGTCAGGAGCCGTATATATATATAAGATATAGATTATTTGTATGATACAAAATTTTAGAATTATAGGTTTAAATTTTTTAGTTATCTAAAGGTGACATGCCGAAATATGGAAAAGAAGTTTAGGTTGGAGTAGTGATCTGTCATTTGTTCCAATTCTTTACTTAAATTGAGAATTGGCTTAAATCTGTTTTTAAGTCGATGTATTGTGAGAGAATAATTTGTTTCGTAAAACGTAATAAGCCAGTTTTGAGTTTAAGTCAAGAATTAGAACAAGATCCTTATACCCTATTGTCAGCCCACTGAGGGGGAAGACAAAAAAAGTACACGTATTTCAATATATGTTTTACTCTTTTCAATACGCATTCACATTTCACTTCACACACTTCTATATGTTCTTTACACATTTCAATATATTTTTTAAACAGCCGTTGTGGGAAAGACTCTTTTCGGGGGTGTTCCGCTAAGAGAGTTTTTTGATTTTTTGGCTTTTCACGACTTTTTATGTAATGTATTGTGAGAGAGTAACTGCCTCAATTTTAGGAATAAACTGGTTTTTTAATTTTTTTGAGTTAGCGGAATACGGCTTCTTTAGTGAGATTTGATCTTTGTAAAAAATACATGGGAATATACGGTGTCTGGTGCCTGCTACCGGCTGCTACTCCACTTTCCCGACGGTTCTTCTATTCTCTTGGATGTTCTTACGTTTTCAAATATCCTTCGCTAATCAGAAACCAAATGGATTCACTTAATTTTCGAAACATCTTTCACTTTCTGGATATGGAATACACTACTACTTGATCTTTTTCTGCTTTACCTTTTTTACTTTTTCCCATCTGTTATTGTCTGAAATCTGGAGAGGGATAATCGTGTTTGAATAAAAGTTCTCTCTTTTGGGAGATTCAATTCTGGGGTTATGGTTGAAATCTTGTCTGGCTTTAGAAAATCCTACCTCAAAGTCCAAGTTTGTGGGTTAGTCTAAGAACATCTCCTGCTTTTTGCTCAGGCTATTTTACTTGGTGGTGTTCCACTAAGCCAGTTTTCACGGTTTTTTATGTGATGTGTTGTGAGAAAGTGATTGTCTCAGTTTTATAATAAGCTGGTTTTTTTGTTTTTTTGAATTAGTGGAATGGGTTAATGTGGATAAAATCTTCAATTGATATGAATCATTGGCAAGCACAACTCTAAGCACAAATTTGAGTAAAAGCTTTTGATTAATTTGCTTTTAAAGGCTTCTTTGCGTCCCTCAAATTTACCAATCTACCATTAATCAAGAAAAGAGGCTCCCATAGTTTGAATTTTAATGAGTAAGCTTGCTTTCACATGTGTTTTGGGCCATTTGTGGAGGCTTTTAACTCAATTTAACTTTTTCAGACTAGGCTTGAGCATTGGAGATACTCTGAACATTGTGTGTGGCATTGTGTAACGCTTCTCATAAAAAACAATAGGGGGCCAATTTTTTATGTGAAGAGAGATAGAAAGTATTGTTTTTAATGCTAATGTGCGATTTTTTAAACTTAGCCAGTGGGTAATTTTTTATTTACCTTGAGTGCGTCGAATGGCGTCATTGTTGAACGAAGTTTTTTTTTGTCTAATCTTTAACTTTTCGACATCCTGTTTTCTGGTTTCTTTGTCTATGCATTGAAATGAGATGAAAATCTTCTCAGTGGGCATCCTGCTTTCTGGTTTTTTTATTGGTTTGAGACTTTGAGTTCTGTAGATTTTACTGTTTCCTGTCTTCTTCATTTGGAGTATTATATTGGTAGTTGCTGATTTTCTGTCTTCTTCATCTTCTGTATTATAATAATGGCAATTTATGTAACTACCTAAAATCATGCAGCTTGATTTCAAAGTGAAGATTCTCTTTCAAGGACAAATGATCTACTCAGCCCTTATGTGTTTGTCATATTCCTTAGTCACATGTAAATATTAAGTATTTTTTTTTCGCCCAGCTGTGTTTACTTGACTTGTTGAGTTTACATCCTTATTGTACCGTTTCTATTGGCAGACGTGATAAACAACTCAATCGATTGATTCTTTCTCATTTGGTTTAGCTGGTTTCGTTATGATTGACGCCGCGTCCACTGGATTGACGTTTGACTAAGACGGCCAGTTCCCAAGTTTCCCATACTATGTTCCGGATTCCCCTGTAATCTTTAGTGTTTGGGAATCTTGGGAGTTTCATCGGTCTTTTGGTGGGTTGGCTGTTCAACCTGATTTATACTGTGAGAAGAGAAGTCTTCTTGTACGTCTCTTTCAATCTGATGTCTTCTTTCCGGCACTGAGGAAATGGGGGGTTGTTTCTCAACTAGTAGTCAGAGTAGTTGCAGCAGCACGAGCAACGGAGATACTTCTACCTCTTGTCTACCCCTCAGGTTGTTCAGTAGAAGCAGGAATAGGAGAACATTTTCAGACCATGTCACCACGTTGCAGCACTTGTCGTCCATTCCTAACCGGATATTCACAAATGGAAAGAGCCGAACTTCTTGCATCTTCACACAGCAAGGCCGTAAGGGTATAAACCAGGATGCAATGATTGTGTGGGAAGTAAGTTTTATTGTCCTGTTCTATACATGCTATTTGACATCGTTGGGTATTTGGGAGTTGATTTCTTAATCTTTAAACTTCTGCAGGATTTCATGTCGCAAGATGTGACTTTGTGTGGTGTCTTTGACGGCCACGGTCCACATGGCCATCTTGTTGCACGGAAAGTAAGGGAGGCTTTGCCCTTGAAACTATTGACATTCTTGAATTCTTGTGAATCAAAGCAAAATGGGTCTAGCACTACTTGTTGCACGGGAAATCATAAACCAGATGGAGGTGACCGTCAGGAGGATGGCTCTACAGATAATAAGGTGGATTCTCTGTGGAGAGAAGCTTTTCTGAAATCATACAAAGCCATGGACAAGGAGCTAAGGTCCCACCCTAACTTGGACTCCTTTTGCAGTGGTAGCACTGCTGTAACCATAGTGAAGCAGGTATAGCAGAAGCAATGCTACCAAGAGTCTTCCGTTATGTTTTCCATTTTCTTGCTTCTTATCCAGTTATGTTTTCCATTTTGTTGCTTCTTATCCAATTTTATCATGTTTGAATGCAAGGGTTCAAACCTTTACATGGGAAACATTGGTGATTCTCGGGCGATCTTGGGATCTATGGACAGCAACGATTCCATGGTGGCGACTCAATTGACTGTTGATCTGAAGCCCGATTTGCCAAGTACATTTTAGTATCTTATTCAATTTCTGGGTTGTTTGATTTGCTGTTCTTCTTGTGTTTTTTTTAACAGATGTTCTTCTTGTGTTGGTCTGATTTAATTATTTATAGAGGAAGCTGAAAGGATTAAACGATGTAGAGGAAGGGTCTTTGCATTGCAAGATGAGCCTGAAGTGCCAAGAGTTTGGCTGCCATTCGATGATGCCCCTGGCTTAGCAATGGCTCGGGCATTTGGGGACTTCTGCTTAAAGGAGTATGGGGTGATCTCTATTCCGGAATTCTCCCACTGGATTCTTACAGAACGAGATAAGTTCATTGTTCTTGCGTCTGATGGGGTAAGATTTCCATCCATGTATCATCATGTATGTTGCAATTAGTAACAAGAACTGTGACAATTGTGCTAGAGGGTTAAGAGAGCCAAAGGCATCTAAGTATGAAATTACCTAGGCATCGCACACAAGATGCATCTGTAACCGTCTGGGATTTGTATTGTAATTTTTGGTACAAAAAAAAGAAACCATCACTGATTGGAATGTGTTTATCCACACAGACTTCTTATTGTAAATTAACTTCTATAGGTACAGTTATACTTTGCTAATTGTTGTGCTTATTTGGAGTCCAACTCCCCTTGGCCTAATTAACAGAGTGTCAGAGTTCTTGGGTTGATATGTTTCACTCCTGTAATTTCGTCAAATGCTATCTAAGCCTGTAACCCAAGAAAGGGGCTATGTAATTGACATATTATGCAGAAAGTTATGAACACATTTATGTGGCATTGTGGCTAGATAGTTTCTCAACGTAACTTTTGCTGTTCAAAATATAGTTTCTGGACATAATTATGTTTGAGCTGTTGGCTAGATACCTGTGAGGCAGCATCACAGAACTGAAATGTATGCTCATTCGTACCATTTGTTTATAAAAGAATTGTAGACGCTACTGATACCTTCCAAAATTCAGAACTCAGAAAGTAAAAAAGGAAACATGTTTAAACTTTCTTTTTCAACTGAGACATATTCTATTTTGTTACAAATTGTTGAAGCGACACTTTCGGAAGGGTTTGAGTAGGAAGCATGGAAATGATAGCTCGTGTGTCACTTAACTAGATTATTCCTGCAGTTGAGCTCGGTCTTCATTTTTTAGAAGGAATCTTTCTCACGTCATATTGAATTCTGGACATAGACGAGAACTATGTTACGATTATCCAACCTTCAGCGCCTTTGTCCAATCTTAAAGCCAAATCCATAGTGCATTCTTCCTGGACTGCACTCATGTTGGAGACAGACTCATATCTTCACAGGCTATCACACAATGCAGAAGTTGGTCGTTGTGTTGAATCCTTGGTCGATAGTTGTCTACAAATGTTGACATGCTAAATTTTATTGGTTGTTTAGCATTCTGATGATGCCATACCCGATCATTCATGTCTTGGTTTAAGTTCCTGTACTCTTGAACTGTTGCCTTTACCTTGTCCATTGGGCTGCGGTTCTAGTTAACTGAATCATTCAGAATACAATACCGAGCACATGAATAGAGATTTATACTCCCTGGTAATGCTGGATTTAGGTCATAATAAGATCGAAAATGCAATGGGAGAGTTGGACAATTGTACGGAACTTCATTTTTGCCTTTCGAGTTCACGTTGAAGAGAATGGATTGTCAAGACCCTTTTGTTCTCTTGAATTTGTCCAAATTGCATATAGCAACGAGCGATGACAAAAGAGGAAGATAACAACATATTTGATTCATGGGGGCTTGTTGTACTGAAAAATTATATGATCCCCTTGTGGACGTCATCGCATATTTGCTCTAAAATGAACCCTGCAGTTTGAGAAAATGCTGTAGTAATGTCTATGGATTGAAATTGCTCTCGACAAATTATAGATGCAGCAAATACGCTTAAGCTGCGCGACTTTAGGTGGCGTTGAAACCCTTGAAATATATTCTAAATTTCCATTATTTTTGTAGTAATCTCTGTTGTGGTGTTGCAGGTTTGGGATGTCTTAAGCAATGATGATGTGGTTAAGATAGTATCATCTGCTCCAAGCCGGTCCTCTGCTGCAAGACTCCTGGTCGAGGCAGCAGCGCGCGAATGGAAAACCAAATACCCAACATCCAAAATGGATGACTGTGCAGTAGTTTGCTTATTTTTGGACGGGAAAATGGACTCGGAATCCGATTTCGAGGAACAAGGTTTTTCTTCCGCAACTCTTCAGAGCAATCATTCAGGAAATGCAGCAGAATCAGACGACGGCCAGAACTCCGAGCCATCTTTACAGAGGAACTTCACTGTCCGATCGTCCGAAGAAAGTGATCGATTTAAACGAATACCAACGGAAGAAAATGGGGAAGTTGAAACTGTGGTACACGAAGAACAGAATTGGTCGGGTCTCGAAGGTGTTACTCGAGTCAACTCGCTTGTTCAGCTTCCCAGATTTTCTGAGGAAAGACCAAAAACTTGATTTCTGTAATTTTCAGAAACTGCTGGTTTAGCAATCTTTTTAAACCTCACAAAATCCAAGCAAATAGGAAACATGCCTGGACTGGTGGCATTTTCTTGAAAGCTAGAAAAATGTGTATTCTATTGCTTCATTTTTACTTAATTCTAATATTCTCATCGCAGGAAAAAACAGGATAAAAGTTGTGGATGGGTTTGTTAGAGGTTGATAACATACATACCTCTTTGAGCTCTTGGTGATGATGGCATAGTTAATAAAAGCCCTAAGTCCAACCATTCCAACCTAGTCGCATGCACAACTCTCTCTCCCGACAAATTCTTCAGTGCTCTTGGGTTATCGTTATGTGGTACTTCAATTTCTTTTTGTTGTAGTATTAAGTGTATGGACCCCTCAATTCTTGGGACTCAGTGTTAAATGTATGGTCCCTATGTTGAAGCACCACGGGACAGTGCTTGTAGATCACTGTCCGTGTGGCCAAACTTATTTTGGACTCTTCCGTAGGGTCTATAACTCTAATGCCTACAAAAATATGTGATTAATAAGGGTGTTAAGACAACACATAGCACAAGACCACCATCAGGGCCGGCCTGGGCCTAGGGCACTCCAAAAAAAACCCCAAAATTGGGGCACTCTCATAATTGTTAGTAGTATACATGAATAGGAATCTTTTACAGTCTAATAGAAAAAATAGAAAGGCCCAATAAGAAAATAAAAATGCCTAAAACAATTGTAATGAGAATTGGGCCTTTATTTTTATTTTTTGTTGAGTAACATTGGGCCTTTAAACTAAATAAAACCCCCCGATGGTTGTCATCATTTATACTAATACTAAGTGTAAGGGAGTCTTTATTTGTCCGGTACTAACATTTATGTTTATTTCATTCTCAAGTTAATTTCGGGCATATTCTTACATATATACTATAATAGTCCAACTCTCTCTTAATATATTGATTAAAGTCGATCAAAAAAAAATATTGATTAAATTCATAGTAGATTCAGTGTCCATTAGTGTGTTAGATTGATTAATTGGTTGTATCTTACAGTAATATTTTTTTTTTTTTTGAATTGTGCTTGTATTTTAATTAGATTAGCAAAAGATTGCATGCATTTGTTGCCTTGTAATTCCTTCCTTTTAAGTCCTCTATTGTTATCTTTGTGACAGTTGTGGCAATTTGGCTTATATGAAATAAAAAAAAATTCTTAGTGGGGTTTTGTCTAAAATCAATGTTATATGTTCTTTTATGTTAAGGTTGTGCAGGGAAAAAATCAATTATTATAGACAGTGAGTGAGCGTTATACGGCACTTGGACTTTTTGGAGTTTGTTGATTCTTTATTCGCTCTTGCCTAATTCGTACTTTTTTTTGAATACTCGTTGCTTGAAAAATTATTTAAGTGTTGTACTGTTAGGGTATAATTTTTATACTAGGCCTAGGACACTCCAACTCCTTGAGCCGCCCTGACCACCATGGAATGATGTTCATTGTTTCTGCTAACTAGCAACCAACTATACTGTGTACCATAGAATTTTTATCCAGAAAGTGAAATCTATGGATCAGAATGCCATCAAACAAACTGTGAATCTATACCAAGAGCAAAGTACTTCTGATAACCATAAGCTGAGCCAAATAACTTTCTTGCTTTTTCCCTTTAAAAAAAAACTTTCTTGCTTCCGAAAAGACGTATTCTGGTGGCATAAAGATCGGAAAACATTATTTGACTTTGGGACATTATTTGAAAACAATCTGTTGCTCTCCTAGTAGTAGGTTACTGCTTAAAACTCAGCATGGATGTTAAGTCCTGTCTCATCAGCCCCTAACCCATGTGGCCATCAACAATTGAAGGACTAGCCTGTATTCTAAAGAGTCATTTTCTAGAGTCATCTGTGAAGTGAAGTCCCATTTTTGCCTGGGTACCAAAGTAATAGGAGTATGAAACATATAAGTATGATAGCACCCTCACTTCATAAGTTAATTTTATAGGTCGAGTTCTACCCAACATCGTGTCACATGGTATCGAAGTTTTGGTTGCGGAGGTCTTGGGTTCAACTCTTTTTATTTGCATTTATCCTCCTTTTGCATTCTGTTTCTCCCATTCGTCTTCTGTTCTAATCTATCTCTAAAAATTTGCATCTCCACGTGCAAGACGGATTTAAACGTGAGGGAGTGTGTTAGATAACTTGATATAAATTGTTGGACTCATTCCGTAACACACTTAAACTTTTGGGAGAGTTGGTAACTTATCAGGGTATCAGAGATGGGCAGGGCGCGTATCTCTGGCATGTATGTGGCAGGTGCTGCCCAGTGAGCGCGCTACGTGTGAGGGAGGGGTTTAAAGCAAAGTCCCACATCGCTTAGTACCAAAGTAATATGAAATATACAAGCGTGAAGGCACCCTCACTTCAAAAGCTAGCTTTTAAGGTTGAGTTCTACTCAACATCATGTCACACCATCGACATCTAATCTGGAACATCATCCGGACAAGTGCAACACTACTAGTGTTCTACAAGTCAGCCTAAGCAGCCAACTAATCGGTGCTTAGAAGCTAAGTGGGCGTACAATGCCTACATTAAAATCGGCCTACAATGCCAAGAATTTCCGTTGCACCAAAAAAAAAAAAAAATCAACATACGTGGCGTGGTGCTAAGCGCCCGACTAGTCGGTTCCTAGGTGCTAGACGCCCCTCTTTCGCCCCACTAACACCTACAAACTTTTAGAACATTAACCCCACTAACAATTTTCTTGTATTGTATAGGGATCAGAGAATTACTCAAATCATTTTCCCTGACCTTCCATTTGGAAAAGAATTCATCAATGCTTGATTGCTACTAACTACTAACCTGATTGCTTTCTATATGCAATTGGTGAAGCTTGAAGACGTCCCAACACAATTGGACAATGCCCCAAGTACTGACATCAACTAACATGGATGTCCCAGCCTCAGTTGCATGTTGTCCTTGTGGCTTCTCAGGACCTCTCATATCATGCTCTTTTGGCCATCATCTTGTCCCCATTGGTACCTAATTGGTACCTTCGAATTGAATATAATAAGTATGTTATCGAACCATAACTGCCCATTTTGCACATTTGGTCAAGCAACCTTCTGTGAGTTTCAGTCCTATTTTTTACTGAATTGAAAGACAAATCAGAATGCAAAAAGATAGGATGTTCAGAGAGTCCCCAATGTGTTCGCCACTTCGTGTTAGAAGATGGCTTGGAAGTTAGGATGTTTAGAGCCTAGCGTTCTCTAGTTTAGTCTTTTGTTTTTCGTTTAGCGTTGTTTGAACTTCCGTTGTACCAAAAAAAATAAAAAAGGGAATGCAAAAAGATAGGGTTCATAGCATGCCATATCCGATACTCCCATCATTGTAAAATGTTAGTCAAGTATTCTATTAATTTGAGTAGCCTCAAAATATTAGTCCCTTTATAAAGATCAATGCACTTTATTTGATAACTTTCCAATTTCACCCTCTTTTTTTATATGACAAGAAATAGTGAAATGATTATGTCTTGAAAAAAAAAGTTGATTCCAAAGATGCCATAACATTTTGGAATGGAAGGGTGTCATTTTATTTTTAATAACTCCGTAGCCGACTCACTAGACCGACTAATTCGAGGACCGGTTACGTTTACTAGTGGAGGGTGCAATTAAATCGAGGACGAACAGGCCCAACAGAAAAAATGAGGCTTATCAACTACTAATTTAGTCCCTATAATTATAGCTTGGTTTCAATTGGGTCTTTATACTTTTGAATGTCCCAATTTCGTATAGTTATATGTCGGTTTGCCTGAAGGCGGAGGTTGCTAACAGCAGGCTAGTCGATAGCGGCACTTTAACTAACTTAGTTGGTCATTACATTTTTAAATATTTCAATTTCGCCCTCAAGATTTTTTGATTTATTTCAATTTGATTTTTTCTAATTATAAAGCAGTCGTTCCTGTTACGCAAAGTTTTTAGAATGCTTCAAAAGAGTTGATTGAAAAATGAGTCTAGAAATAGCATAATTATGCTGTGAGGTTGAACCAACACTTGATGTAGTTTTTTAATGGGTTAGAGTGGGGTCGTCCTAGCCAGTAAATATTTATTTAAATTCTACTTAAAAAATCTAACTGATCTTAATATATTTGTAATAGTAGATCTATCTATTTCAAGTATGCTTCTTCAAGTTTATTTAAGATAAAAATATTTTCTTCCTCTTTTATTGCACTTAACCTTTCTCTTCATATTTTTACTAAAAACAAACAATACCTATAGACTTCGGTTAAAAAGTGCCACTTCCAAACTTAAATCTTAGTCAAAAAAAAAAAAAAACCTTAAATCCTGATTCCATCACTGCTAACAAATGTGCAAATTCTCTCACATGGGGTAGGTTATGAGCTGTGGGATTCATAAACTCCATGTGAAAGAGTCTAGTGTTTATTGAGAGAGGTTAGAACTTTCTCTTAGGGTTTCTACTTTCTCCCTTTTCCCCATCCCGCCGCTCCCCTCTTCTCACATCCCCCCCCCAAACACCCCACGCACCCCTCTCTCCTCTCCTCTCTCCAGTTTCTCCTCTAACCTTGTAGATTTAGGTTGAGTCACTCTCTTCGGAGAGAGTTTGAATCGCCCAGATCTCTTGCATTTTTGGTTTGACCATCACCAATATGTGATGGAATCTCGAGCTCCGGCCTCCAATGGCTTCTGATGAAGGCGGCAGTGGGTGGTTCTCGGCGGCAGCACAACGACGGCGGTGGCGGCAGCAGGTAAGACCCCGGCATCGGTGGAAGTTGGATGCAAATTCTTCTTCTCTGAAACCCGATCTTGTGTAGATTTGGGTTAATCGTTGTGTTGCTATTTTTCATTATCGTTGTTGTTGCTGTTTTTCTTTTCCGTTCTGTATTTGCTTTTCCGATGTACCAAAAAAAAAAAACAAGTTTTTGTGATAGTAGCAAAACTATGGATTTTTACAATCTCCAGATGTTAAATAATTGTACTACTTGCCAACGGGCTTGTAGCCCAATAGCATTTCTTGGTCCTTCCCTTGTGGGAGGGTAGGGTATGAGTCCCGTCATAGGCGTTTGTGGTTCAAGAATATGGACAGCTTTTGGATTCCCTACGAACTAATTTACTATCCATCCTTTAATTCTGCTGATGTATAAAAATTTTTGCAAGGGTATATAATTGAATGGTGGTTATACAGACCAGACCACGTTCTTATCTGGCACAAATAATCGTCCAACTCAAGCAAAAGGTCGTACACTTGCAAAAAATGTGTGGAGGGCCAACAATGTGAGTGAGATATTATACTCCCGTACAAACCGACACTTTACTTATCCTTGGGTGATGGGCCGATGGCGTTTTGGCATAGCTCCAAACTACTATTGCTATGAAATTTCCCTTTCTGGAAAGTGAGGTTTTTCCCAAAGAAATCTTGTGAAAAGGAAGGGAGGAGATTGTTTAAAGGATTTTTAAACACAGCTTATAAAAATAAAAATAAAAATAAAAATCTTGAGAAAAGTAAAGGAGGAGATTGTCCGGGCCTTCTTCAAGTAATTAAAATACCAAAAATGCTATGCGTCTGCACACCCGGCGTCCGCAAAATGCACAGACGGTGCATCTTGTCCGTCTGTGTGTGTTTTCGATGGTCTGGATTAAAAAAAAAACTCTTCCATATAAGAGTTTAACTCTTCCATGGAAGAGCTTTTTAAAATCAGAACCGTTGATTCCTGAAATTGACAGTTCAGATGTGTTCGTGCACGTACGTACATGTGTGTACGTGCGCATAGCAGGGCTGTTAAAATACAGAGCAAAGGATTTTCAAATATATGCTTGAGTGTGTGGTGTTGGACTTTCTACATATGCCCGTGTTTGGAGGGCAATTTGATGCACAGGGTATTTTGATGCGCACAATAACTTAGTATAGTCGGGTCTAATTAATACCGGTCCATACAGAGCTTTACTCTTGTTTTAACTTGGACCTCTGATAGTAGACGATGAGATTTTTTCCAAGATTAGTTGAAGTGCATCTAAGTTAATCGTGAAACCTGAGTTATCAAAGAAAATTAAGTTGGGTGTAGAGGGTGAATGGCGTTATTATTCAAAATTTCTGGCACTGTCACAAGGTATTGAGATCAACTTCATTCACAATCACACTTTTAGTTGGAGAAAAATACGTAGTCAACGACCACACATAATTTACTTTTGTAGAGGGATTTGAGACACTATGTACGCAACGGTGTTTCAAGAAACATCCAATAATTTTTGACGGGTTGAGAAAACCCGATCTAAAGCTGGGGTTAAGTATGGAGGTGGAATAATATAAGAGGAACTTGTGGAAAGAAAAAGAAAATTAAAAAAATTCTCCTTCCATTGTTTGGTTTGCAGAGAAAGATGATAGAAAATAAGAAAATTTAGTTTTGTGCACAGTACCATTCCCTTCTATTTTCCTTTCATTTTTCTCTCAGTGAGAGATACGGGCGGTCAAGTGGCACGTGCAGCGGAATGAATTAAAACTTGTTTAGATAACAAGTGAAATTACAAAATTAAATTTAAAGATTGTTCCCGTTTTTAGAAAAACGAAAAAATAACAAGATTTGCAAATTCCAGGAAAATTTTGGATGCCGGCTAAGTACCGCGTACCTAGCGCACATTCCGGTCATCCAAAAAAAAAATTGACCGTTCTAATTTTAAACAAACTCTTTCTGAGTATAATCTTTCTTGGAAGTGTTTAATTGGACCATTGAATACTGAAATGAAGAACTGTGACACAACGCTACATGTACCACGTCAATCACCATATGGTACCCTTTTTGCACCCAAAATTTTCTCGCGGGACTCCAGTGGCTAACCACTTTAACAAGCATTAAACATGGGAAAGGAACTCATAAGAAACAAACATGCACTTTCAAAAGGGTGGGGCCCATTCGTAGAGGAGGAAAGAGGAAAGAAAACAATACACTCTATATGGATATCGGGATATAGGAGTACATAGATGCCATCATTATTTTGGTCATTTTGCAGCTGGCTTTTAAGGGTGTTTTCGGATGGTTCTCTAATCAGTTTTGTGGAGTTATAATCCATCATCTGGTGTTGCTGGTGAGCCTATTTCAAATGAGTTTTTGATGCAGTTTGGTGAGGGGCGCTTGTCTGTTATGCTTTATCTCTCCCCTTTTTGGTTGGTTTCTTGTTAATCATTTGTTATTTCTTGTTGTAAAACGCACGCTATGAACGCGATAAAGTAATGAGAAAACGAACCAAACCAACAAGCAATCACACGACACAGAGATTTACGTGGTTCCCCCAAGATTGAGGTATGTCCACAGGCGAGGAGAGAGAGAGAGTTCACTAACAATGGTGAAGAAAAGATACAAAGAGCTGGCTATGTTCCGTAACTCTAGAGAGACCAAGAATATGAGAAATTGCTCAAAGGATACAAAACCCTAAAGGTCCTGTTGCTATGCATAAGAAGTTACAGAAACCCTAATCCGAGTAGGAATCCAACTGGAGGTAGTCTCCATAAATGGTGTAGCGCTCGAGATGGATTAAAACCGAAGTTATTCTCTCGGTAGCGCTACACCTTTTTAGGTGTAGCGCTCGTGGTCCTTCTGGACAAAACTTCACTTAGCCAAATTTCAAGACATTCTCAACAAATCTCCACCTTGACTTGAATTCACTGAACCCAAACCACTAATTATAGCAACCCTCTTCTGCCTCCACCTCGCCACAATGCCCCCGAGGGGCGATCAACTGCAAATGCCAAGCAATGCTTGAACTTGGCAACCGGAACCGGTTTAGTCATCATGTCCGCTGGGTTATCCGCCGTTCCCACTTTCTTCACCTCAACTTGCTTCTGTGAGATGATGTCCCGAACGAAGTGATACCT
>JAXBDA010002072.1:0-46543 GCA_036023075.1 Gaultheria prostrata | reverse complement strand
GTTATTCAATCTTCGTCACTCTTCCTTGCGATCTACGGTTGAAAGGTGCTTTGGAGTTTTGAAGAAACGCTTTCGCGTTATAGATGCTGAACCGTTTTGGTCCTTCAAGACACAAGTGGATGTGGTCTTAGCATGCTGCGTCATTCACAATTATGTAAAGGGGGTCAATCCTATGGATGCTATTATGGAAGAAGTAAATGATGAGATGGCTAGAAATTTAAATCCTAGAGTCCAACAAACACAAAGGGAAGTTCAAGACACTACAACAAATATGGGCTTTCCCCGCATTTCCTTCCCTGCGTTTTTTAAAAAACCCTGGAAAAGCCCTCAATTTTGTAAGGCGCCGGAGAGAAAAGAAAGGCGCGTTCTATTCCCCTCAAACATTTCCCTTCCCCCCCTTATTTCCCCCCTCCCCCAAAATCAAGCCCTAGACTCCTAGAGAGCTCTTTACTGTCGTTCTCTGCACTTGTGCGACTGCTGCTCCTCCGCTCAGGTATGCTCTCTCTCTCTCTCTCTCTCTCTCCGATCCTTCTAATTCTTTCATCTCGCTTTTATGTTAGTATATAAAAAGGAACGGAAGTCGATCCCCTTTACCGCCTCCATCTGAGTTCTCTCGTGCAAACTAGTTCTTCCATCCCAGCACGTACTGTGGGTCTTCCATCTGGGCACCGGCCAGCACAGACGATGCCCACACAGTCCACACTCTATGTTGCGTCTTTCACAGAGAGTGGCACGGGCAATCGCCACCATCGTCCGCCTCCCAAAAGTATGTTATTCTCTTTGATTCTCTGTGTGTGTGTTTGTAAACATGTATGTATGTATTGATTTTTTCCGTAAGCCCTAATTTATAAAGCCCTAAGGTACATCAATCGACTCTTTGTCTCTCTCTCTCTCTCTCTCTCTCTGATTATAACTCCATAGCTGCATTGGATTTTAGTTTTTGTTTATGTTTGTTTTGGGTTTGAAATTGATGTGAACATTATCACTTAGATGCTCTGCGTGTATGGATTACAGGTATGCATGTGTCAATCCGTACCGTCATTTGTGGCTGAAAGTGTCAATTGAACAATTCATTTTATAGACACCTTACTCCATCAAATAGACACATGAATCTTAAAATTGGTGTATACTGAAAAATCTCTCTATCTCTGTTTTTGGAAACCTCGGGTAATCAGTGAAATTTTCCCATTTCAAGCTTATGGGAAAAATCATGTGAATAATTAATGGAGGGGTGTTGTAGGCACGGGTAAGCATTATACATCACAATGCTTCGCCTGTCATGTATTCGGATGAAATGTTACCCAATATGGTTAAACTGAAGGGATTGAGTTCAATATTCTACAGTGATAAGACTGTTTGTGGGTAGCATGAAGAGGTCAGGCCTCATTATGCATTAATTTTTTTGGATCCCAATAGAGTTATTATTTTTTTGGACCCCAAGTGATCTACGAGTGAATAAGTTAAGTAAATATTTTGTGACTGAGGTGGATATTGCATAATTCATGTTCATGTTTCGCGACTGAGGTGGATATTGTATAATTCATGTTCACCTGCATTATATATGATCATATATGAATATGAAGGTTAAGAGTTAAGATACACTCAAGGAAATGCATCAGTTGGCATTAACCTAAGACATGGCAATGCGTGTGGGTTGTGACAAACCAAGGCCCAAGGTGGCTATATACACAAAAAAAATTGGCCCGAGGTGTCGATGGCCACTAGATTTGTAGCGGAATGAGGGCCGGAGGTTCCCATCTGTAGAAATTCTTGAAAATTTGAATCTCCTAGTCTTTTGGTTCTCAAATCCACTGAAAAAAGGGTGTTGGGAATGCTACTCTATTCCCCCTTTTTTTCCCGTAGGGCTGTTCCGAGTTGTCAAAAGTAAGGAAGAAGGGTGTGTGGAGGGGGGAAGGATCAACCTAGAACGCAAGAGAGGAGACCAAAAGCTAATTAGAGAAGGAAAAGAAAAACACAGACCATGGGGAGGAAAGAGCTAAAAAACACTCGTGCGGGTAAAATTGGTAAAACTTTATCTTTGCTGCTTCCATCTTGGTGATTGATAACCTTCACATAGTGTTTGTTGGAGTATATAGATGAATTTTGGTTTGTAGCTCAGCATCTATTATTGGGGCTTACTGAATGCAGTTTGAATTTGTTAATTTTGTACTTCTTGTGACTTGTAGGAGCGTTAGTTAGTTGAAGCACAAAGTTTAGTTGAGTCTGTCTCCACGTGCAAAGAATGTATCAGCGGCTATTGAATGATTGCATTGAACGAAGTCCCTATTATCTGTTGTTTTAAGGTTCTATATGGACTGCCAGATACTTAATTTGTTTTCAAGATTGTACTTTTTTTTCATTTGCTTCAAATCTAAAGTGACCAAGCAATCGAGGGTTCTTGACCTAGTTATTGATTATCCTGCTAAAATGTTAATAGCTCCTTCATAATCTGTGGAGTAATATGATTGGCATTGTAAATAGGCTACAGAGGTGGCGTCTGTATTGTCAAGCAAACGATTAGTTGTTTCACGATTAGTTGTCAAGCGAATGAAATGCAAACTCAAGCGAGTGAAATGAGCACTTTAAAAGAACAAGTGGCTTTCTTGATGAGACATATGCATGGGGTTACTGGTTTACAAGTTATGACATTTCTTTAACTTGATGAAATCTGCAATGTGTAGTATACCACCTAAGTTAGTCTATAGTTGTATTTCCTTAGATGCGTGCTTATGTAAATTTTTCATTGCATATCTTAGGTTCGAGACGGTTGTAATGACCCCCCTGATTAGACTTCTCCACAAGCACATCAAAGATCATCACATGAAAGTCATGACTTCAAATGTTCTGCTCGAGGTACATTCTTACATTGTGTAACTATTGAAATAACTTCATTTAAAAAATAAAAAATAAAAAACTGAAATAACTCAGTAATTAGTCAGTAGTTTGATTTTTGCAAGTCAAGACATCAAAGATCATTGGCTTGATGCTGTCTGATTGGTTTAGCTAGTCTGAAATTAGACAATGCATTATAATCATGCACTCTCTCTGAAATTAGATGATGCATTATGTCCTCTACTGCTATGTTGAAACCTTATTGATGCCATATGGTGTTGCTTTTTAGTGGAGTTATATTTCCTCCTCATATGTGATAGGATCTTTTGCTGCTACTGCTTTTTGGACACATTTTGATTATGTTGTTGTGAAGTCATTGGATATTAGTTTGGTGTCATGCAAAAAAGTTATAGGAAGTCTAAGAAAAGTTGGATACATTTTATTGGGGTTCTGAATTATTGACACGAGAAGGAAGTCTGAATTGAATAGAAATTGGAAATTGCATTAAAACTAATAGGTACAAATCAAGAGTTCTTTTATAAGTATCCTTGAATCAAGTTTTGATATGTATCTGAATTAATAGCACAAGTGGGGATGCCATTTATCCTGTTTTATGAACACATGACACTAGTGACATGACCTTCCTCCACACAACTCTTGAATGGGGGCTGATATGTGTCTTCTAGATCCTATGGAGTTACCTGTAAATGTATTAAAACCTACCTCAAGTCTGCTCTGCACAATGTAGGGCTGGTTTTTCTCGTGGTAATCTCTGTTGGAATTGAATCTTTGTTTGAGGTGCTATACGTATGACTATGAGTTGTACTATTTCCCTTCTCTCTAGGCCCGCTAGCTCCAGCTTCTCTGTTAATTTTGAAGTAGCCTCTCTTGAGAGGTCTTTGGGAATCTTTCTCTAAAGGTTTAGGTCTTTTGACTGAGGGTGATGCAGAATTGTTGGGTTTTAGGTGAGAAATTGGTCCTTGGGTTTGTAGAAGTGTTGGCTCTCTTTTATTGTTTCTTACGTCGCTGTCTTTTATTTGTGACTAATTTCAATTGTAGATGATTGTTATTCGTGCATAAGCTTGAAGTGGATAATGTGCTAGTTCTTTTCTAACTTTCGATGATAGTACCCTGAGAACTTGTGCTTAAGATGTCCACTGTTAGAAAGAACTTGAGACAATTATCTGTTTCCGTGTGCAGGTTGATATTGCTGCTGGAGGATGGCATTCCACTGCCCTGATGGATGAAGGAGAGGTATTTCCTTCTTTCTAATTCCAAAGAGATTTTGTCGCTAGTAATTGCTGTGTTTTAACGAATTACCACCACTTCTTTGTAAGGTATCTAAAGTAAGAACTCTAACTTGTTCAATGGTTAAAATAGGACTGAAGTATTGATTAGATGTATTTTCTTGGTACCAAACCAACTAGCTATGACAAGGTATTTCACTAATTTCTTTTCCTTTCTATTCTTTCATGCTCTGTTATGGTTTCTTTTCCTTGACGGCTTGACTCTCTATTTCCTTTCACGCTCAACCATTAACAAGAGCTAGTGCAAAATGTGAAGACCCCTCTCCAGCCACCACCACCATCGTTTTTTTCTGGTGAGAAGGGTGACAACCACGATCGCAGCTTTGCACAAATCGTAAGTACTCTTTAACCCTATAGTTTTGGAACCTAGACAAAGATCCTAAACTTAAGTTTCTGGCTTTGTTGCTTATTCCTGGATTTGTGGACAACTTTGGCCTTATTTTGTGTGCCAAAATCATTCAACTATGTGAATTTTGCCATGTTTTGACTAGATTAAGCGTGTGAATCAAGTTCAAGGAAAGGTAGTCTATTTCTAATTTGCACGAAGTGGGGGCGGGAGCAGGAGCGGGGGTATGTCGATGCTCCCTAGGTTGGGAGCGGATTCGAATTCTTATTGTTTATTACTAACGGTCCTTCCAATTCTTTCATAGCCTAACTGTCTTCTTTATACCCACTACTACAATAAATGGGACCATCTTCTTTTAATCTTGATTAGGCAGCATGACTGTTTTTCGTATGTGGTGGTTGCTGTTAGTTGTTGGTGTTAGTTGTTGTGGCATGCAATTCTCTGTAGTGCAAATACCTGAATGTGGCATGCAATTCTCTGTCAACAGAAAACAAAAGAGACAATCAGTCCTAGGATTAAACTAAGATAACTTCAATTCTCTGTATGTCCATATTCAGTTTACGGAATAATGAAATTATGCTACCGTAAAAGCAGAACTCAAGATCTGCTCTAGGAGCTGTCAGTGAAATATACCAAATAAAAAAACGAAAAAAAAAAACAATACCAATCCTTTCAGGTTCGGCCCAAAGCCCAGATACTATGAGGCCGTAATACATAAACAAGTAAAAATGTTCGCTTTGCTCCTCAGAGGCTGAAATTCCTAGCCTATTTTTTGTTATGTTTTGTGGACATGTGATCTAACAAGGCTCAAAATTAAACTAAGATAACTGCATTAAAGTACCTGAATTAAAGTACCTGCATAAAAGTATTTGAAGTGTTAGTTGTTAATCGATTGGATTTGAAATGGGGGTCGTTTGAACAGTGGTTAATCTCGTCACAACTTATGTGTAAGTATAGAGGATGACAATGGAGTTTAGAGCCTAAAATCAGCTAGGCGAACCCTGACATTGGGTTGTTAGAACCTGAAAGTGTATTTTTTAGTGCTAGACTTGCACTTTAGTTGCTTGAATTACAGACATAAGAGCTGGAACTGGGATTTAGGTGCTGAAATTCGGTGCTTAAACATGGGAAACTAATTGTATTTCCCAAATATGGTGTTAAATTGCTTAAACTTAAATCGCTGGATGTTTTGGTGCTTGACCAAGAAAAGGAGCTGACTCTTGTTTAGCCTTTAAAGTGTGAGATTATTATGAACTTGATAGCTTACCCATAATATCTAACGAGCTGTGTTATGTGTTTATTTAATTCAGTTTTGAAAACAAAATGAGTTTTTCTCTGCACTTGTTGCTTCACATTTTTTAACTTTTTGTTCTAGCTTCCCATTTATTTAGTATCATGTTATATCTAACGAGCTTTGATGTTATAATCAACTGGTGTTTCTTTCATTAATGCCAAAGCAGCCAGAATTGGGTCCCGAGATGAAAATCTCGCGGAGGGGCTAAAGTATGAGCAAGTACTAGGCACTGTTTGTTTGGGTGCTTATCGAGGGAGGAGGTTTGAAGATAAACAAAGGAGGTCCTATTTTAAATTATCTGTTGAAGTGTTCTCTTTGTAGCATGGTTTCTCCTGTCAGGAAATAAGCATGTTATATACTTGCACGTAGTTGTTTAACTTCAAAGATTTATCTTGTGGACTGAAGTGTGTAGCTATTACTGTCGTTATGTAGTTATTTGTCCTATGGTTGTGCTACTCTTGCCCTCATAGAGAGATGATTTCAATTGCTCTGTTACTCAGGAGGGAAACTTTCAATCACCTTGAGAGCTGGTTGGAGGATGAAAGGCAGCGTGCTAATGCAAACTTGACTATCATGCTCATTGGAAACAAGTGTGATCTTGCTCATAGAAGGGCTGTAAGCGCGGAGGAAGGCGAGCAGTTCGCCAAGGAAAATGGCTTGATCTTCATGGAGGCTTCTGCAAAAATTGCTCAGAATGTTGAGGAGGTGAGGAATCTTCCTTCTCAATTGCTGATTGATGTTTTATAAAGATTTCCTAGCATTAGCAAGATTTCCTAGCATTCTCAGTTTAAAAATGAACCTTGGTCCAGTTCATAGTCGTCCTCTTCATGTTGTTATTCTGATGGAGAGCTTTATACAGGCATTTATAAGCACAGCCTCAACGATCTATAAGAAGATTCAGAATGGGGTTTGAGACCTTTTGAACTTCTTAATACAAAGTAATTGTTGACAATCAAAGGTATGCGTAAAATTTTAGACCTTTTGAACTTCTTAATACACGTGATGTACTCTAAATTTGGTTGTAATGTTTGATTTCAGGTTTATCCACGTGGAAGATCCCCGTAGCAACTAGTTGGTACTTGACGTAGTGTTTATGTTCGTATTTTATGGTTTGTTGGCTTCATTTTGGAAGAATTACAAAATGTGTAATGGCTTTTGAGACCTGTTTATGAGTTGATGTAGTGGATATATTTGGAGATATTATGTTGTGGTTTATGTTCGACTCTGTGGTGGTATTGAATACGTCGGAATGTTTTTGGTTATTTGTGAACTTATGGTGAATGTATTTGCGATGTTTTAATGCCATGGATATTGTATTGGATAAAAAATGTTGTCTAAATAGGAGACAAATTGAGGGGGAAAATAAAAATTACTGGTGGGAAAAACTATTCCCAGCGTCTATTAAACCCTGGAAATGGGATAACATTGTAAATTACAATCATTCCCGGGGTTTTTTAAACGCTGGGAATATTCCCGGCGTTTGTTAAACCCCGGAAATGGGGTCAAATTTTAAGATTTCCCCACGTTAATTATAACCATTCTCGGGGTTTTTAAAAACGCTGGTACAAACGCTGGCATTGGGGTCGCTGGCACCGGATTTTAGTCCGCCGGAAAATCAATCCCGGGGTTTCACCAAACGCCGGGAACCATTCCCAGCGTTTCCCGACAGCGGTATTGGGGACACTTGGACAAACGCCGGGAATGACTTTTGCCGGCGTTTATGGCACTTTTCCCAGCGTTTCTTGACAAACGCCGGGAATGACTTTTGCCGGCGTTTATGGCACTTTTCCCAGCGTTTCTTGACAAACGCCGGGAATGACTTTGCGTTTCTTGACAAACGCCGGGAATGACTTTTGCCGGCGTTTATGGCACTTTTCCCAGCGTTTAAGAAACGCTGGGAATTCCCAAATTTGCTGTAGTGAGAAGAGAATAGAGAATGGGTTAGCAAAAGGGGATGAGATTAGTGATGCCATGTGGGCAGATTATGTTGCAAGGAGGATTAGATAGTTTTTTCCATTGATAAATTATACAGTATTTGTTAGGAGTATTTATGCTTGTTAAGACATGTGAGAGGAGCATATTCTTTGTTTATTGTTTGAGATTCTCTTGGATTTTGTTTCTATACTACAAGGGTATTTATGTCATTTGCATAGGTTATGTTAGATTTTTTATCATTTATATAGTATGGGGACAATTTCTATTTTTATAAGAATATTTTGGTTAGTTTGTCAATTAGTGATTTTCCATGTCAACCAAACATCAGAAAATATTTTCATATCACACCCAAACACTAGAAAACGTTTTCTTTTCTAGAAAAAGTTTTCCATGGAAAATGTGGAAAACTTTTTCCAGAAAACATTTTCCGCCCGAAACAAACGGAGCCTTATTCTCCTATAATGATATCTTGCAATGTGGAAGCAAAAAATATGTCCAAATGTATGGTCTACTCCACTGTGAAGCCAAATTGCTATTTCAACGTCGGTGTTCTTAATTAATGGGCGGAAAAATATTGCATGAGAGAAGCCGTAAATTTGGATTATGAGAGAGAATCAGATGAAAAGCAATGGTATTTCTATTTGATATGCCCAATACCATAATGTGATATTATCAAGGTCGCTTTAGTAGTTTCACTACAAGGGCGAATTCACTTTACTTTTGGGAATTTTGAATTCCTTCGTCTTTCAAAATCAATGGGAATCATTTATATGTGATAAGCAAAGAGAGAAAAGGAAAAGGCAAGGCAATTGTCAATGCACGTTTCCTTCACAAAATTGAGGCCAAAGGATAATCAATCTCTCCCTCTCCTACCACTTGAATGGGTGAGGGAGAGATTGATGATTATCAATCATGTATCTCGATCTCCCTTTCCAATTATTATTTCGTTCATAAATGGGTGAGGGAGAGATTGATGATCATCAATCATGTATCTCTTCCTCTCCAACTATTATTTCGTTCATAATAGTGGCTCGCGACCCTACATCAATAATTTTGGTAATGTATTAATTTCAAAATAAGTTGTCCGTAGGATATATCATTGTCATGTACATTAATTTCATTCACAAAAATTGCTGCTACTGGTACAAGTAGATTTTCTACTCAATTCTAGGGGTATTTTGAGCTTTAGGTTCTACTTTTGGTTTGCTAAGAGGTGCTTTGCCTGCTGCTGGATTGCTACATGACATGCTTATACTTAGCTCCTGAACAGTGTTTTGATGAATATTACTACAACCAGTTGTAATGCAAAATTATTGAGCAAGTCAATGAGCACGCGGTAACCAGCTGTAAGGAGTAGTCAGTGAGAGGGAGTCAAGTGTGGAATATGTTAGTTATTTTAGTTTGGCATTTTCCGGGGTTGTTCAAAACACACCCTGATTCAATTAATTTTCTATTTCCTTTGAATTGTAATGGGTAGGTTGAATAGGGGGTAGTTTCTCGGGGTAGTTTCTCGCGCGATGCTTCTTCCTGTGCCTTCGGCTTTTTGATCCTATGAAGCCAGTTGAATTCGACAAAGGTAAAATCATCACGGCATTTCATACATAGCATTTTTATATATTCATCTTTTATTTATGATGTTTTAAAATGTTTTAACTTGATAAAAAAAAATAATAGGGAATTATTTTCTTGACCCACACATCATATTTAATTTATGGAATTTTTATTTCTCAATCTTTTGGATTTTCTAAATACACTTTAGGAATTTCCGTATGTTACTCAGTCAAAGTTTAAACTTTATTTACTTTCTAAACACATAGCTACACATACACATATGGAGGGATCTTTAGCATCATTCCTTTTTTTGAAGAATATCATATTCTTCTTGAGTACGTACTAGATCATTTCCACATTGCAAATTGCCAATTTCCATTACCAATCTGCAGCAAAGAAAACGTGCACTTTTGGAGAACTTAGAAACCGAGATATATGACGGGATTTGGTTTAATTTTAATTTCTTCCTTAATTGACTTAAGTGGCTGTCAATCTTTTGGGATTTATTTTTCTTATAAATACATCCCTTATTCCTTTGGTAAAAGATATCTCTCTACACTATGGCAAAAATTAAAAGGCAGACAAAATTTTGAGAGCTAGAGTTTTTTTTGTTTGTATGAGTTGACAATCAAAAACAACTCATACATAGAGTTTTGTGACAATCTTACTTCAACGTTCTTGCATCCTGCATTCATCCAAACGTTTTTGATTGTCCTGTTCATTCCGCACACCATTCATCATTCATCTGGTGATCCGTTGGTGCTTTGTTGCTGTTGGCCGGATTGACGAGGAGTCTTTTCGGAGCCGATTGATTCCAGAGATCGAACTTGAGGTTCGTGGCAGACTATTGAATAAAAAAGAAGCTCGGGGAGCATCGTGAGTTGGCGAGGATAGGTAACGCTTAAGGGTGAGGCTTGAGGTAATCTATTTCGCACTGTAACTCTCTTTTTGATTAATAGAAAATAGTAGACTAGGCCGTGGTTTTTTTTCTTAGGGTTATTCGAACCCTAAGGTTTTCCACGTATATCGCGTGTCTTGTCTCTTGATTTATTTTCTGCTGTTTTATTATAGTTTTAGTTGTTTAATCTCTTTAAAATATTAAAGAAAAGAAAAATATAAAAAGTTAATTTTTTATTTAGTCCTATTCACCCCTCTCCCCCCAGGACGTTTTTAAGCTTCCGCGTAATTTCAGAATAAAAAGAGAGAGAGAGAGGAGTTCGGACAGAGGAAGGAGAAGAAGACGTAGAGGTGGAAGTATAGATCAACGGTAATAATTAGTCCGATGTATCTGAATTTATAGTTCGTTGTTTGTTGCTATGAAATTAACATGTTTGACAGTGGAGATCTTAACTGAGATACCTGAAGTATATAATATGCGTTCCAAATCTCCGGAGTATTTTCTTTGTGGTCCTGCTTTCAATTCCTTTTGACTTGTGTTCATTGAATTCTATAAATTCTTGTGGAGCTGTATTACATGATTAATTTAAGAATAATGGTTGGGTGCCGTTTGTGGGTAGAGGTTGTGTGCAGTGGAACCGTTTAGCATGTGGCTTAGTGAATTTACCAATAGCTTCGCCAATAGCCGAAGCCCGACTTGGCTTGGTGAGGAAGGTGAGGCCGGGGCACTGGCTACATACTAAGGAGGGCCGAATAAGGGTCCTATGTGTGGTTGAGTTATTTGACTCCGCGTTTATCGTTGATTGGTCTTGATTATTTCTAAGCCGCTTCTATTCTCATCGTTGTATTGTATACTTTTCGGTTACACTTATTTTTCAGGTTCGGGCGAGGGCAACAGCAGGAATTTAACATTTTGGAGGATTTTACGAGAGTAGCTGCAATTAGTGTTTGTACTAATTTTGGAAGACAAATGTATTATTTTTTGTTAAGCATGTGAATAAAATGACTGGGATTATGTTATTTTTACATCGAGGTGCTTGTGAATCTGATTCGTTACAGTTAGTAATTAGTATCAAAGCAGATAGTAGATCTTATATGGAATTGTGTGGGTAATAGAGTTTGTTATGGAGGAAAAAAGTGCGCAGCAGAAACGTGGAATTTACTTACTTATATATACTTTGATTTGTAAATTTCGGGACGAAATTAATTTCTAAAATGAGAGGAGAATTGTAATAGCCCTAATTTTTTGTTTTGGCCTTTTGTCCTTCATGTGTTGGTGGATAGGCTTTGTAGTTGTTTTGCAGGAGATTTTCAGGTGGGTGGGGTTCCATTTATATATTTATAAGAAAACAAAGTTTTGTACAGGTGTCCATTTGATTCCTAGTGTGCCTTTTAATTTAATAAGTGATGAGAGAGAGAGAGAGAGAGAGAGAGAGAGAGAGCACTAGCTTTGCATTGTGTGCTTTATACACGTAAATGCATGCATGCATGCATGTAAGGAGTAATCAGTGAGAGAAAATCAAGAGTGGAATAAAAAGAAAGGAGAAGAAGAAGTGGAGGTGGAAGTATAGATCAACGGTAAGAATTAGTCCGATGGAGCTGAATTTATAGTATGTCGTTCGTGGCTATGAAATCAACATGTTTGACAGTGGAGATCTTAATTGAGGTACCGGAAGTATATAATATGCGTTCTCAATTTTCGGAGTATTTCCTTTGTGGTCCTGCTTTTAAATTCCTTTTGGGTTGTGTTCATTGAATTCTATAAATTCTTGTGGAGTTGTATTACGTGATTAATTTATGAATAGTGGTTGTGTGTCGTGGAACTATTTACAATGTGGCTTAGTGAATTTACCAATAGTCGGAGCCCAAGTTGGCTTGGTGAGGCAGGTGAGGCCAGGGAACTAGCTACATACTAAGGAGGGCCGACTAAGGGTCCTATGTGTTGTTGAGTTATTTGACTCCGTGTTTGTCGTTGGTTGGTCTCGTTTATTTCTGAGCCACTTCTATCCTTGTCGTATTGTATACTTTTCGGTTACACTTACTTTTTAGGTTGGCGGCAAGAGCGAGGGTGGCAGTGCGGGTTAACATTTTGGAGGATTTTACGAGAGTAACTGCAATTAGTGTTTGAACTAAATTTTTTAAGACAAATGTATTATTTTTCGTTAAGCATCTGAATAAAATGGCCGGGATTATATTACTTTTTATATTGAGGTGCTTGTGAATCCGAGTCATTACAATTTCACTCCTAATCAATAGAAGATTGGCACTCGAAATCATTTAACTCATACTACTTGCATCCTACTGTGAAAAATAATGGTACTCCATAATAAAAAGTTAAAAACGAGCGCCCCGGCCCCTCCTTGTTAATGTGAATATAGAAGCAAAAAAAAAAAAAAAAGAAGAAGAAGAAGAAGAAGATTGAAAAGATTTCCTTTCTTTTTTATGGTAGGGATGCAAACGAGCTGAATTCTAGAATTTTGATGTTCGTTCGTTACGAACTTGAACCGAGTTCGATCTCATTAAAAATTTGATGAGTCAATCTTGAGCGTAACTTGCCTAGGTTTGAATCAAACTCAAACTTATTCATGAGCCTTATCGAATAAAAAAATGCTCCCATACAAGTCTAAATTGTAAATAAAAATTTTAGTTTGCACATAAATAAATCGTGCATATATAATGTTATAAAATCATCTTTTCAAAAAAAAAATTATAAACATATTAAAGTTTTAAATCTATTGTACTTTTAAAAGTTCACACGTGTTGAAGGTTATATGTAAAATTCTCATTAAATACCATGTAGATAATGTTTGCAAGCTTATCTGGGCTGAATACTGTCATTTTCATTTTTGATTCATTTATTAAACCAACGTAAAACTAGGGTTTAGGTTTAGTTCATTTAATACTCAAAACCAAATCCAAATAAACATTTATGAAGTCCAATATTTCGGCTCGGTTTATTTCTAGCCCTAATTGACAGTAGCAGGAGCCAAGAAACACGGAAAGTAACTTCCATGTCCTAAACCCAGCAACCCAGCGCCACCCTACCTCATCTCCGGCGCGATCGTCACCCCTCCACCACTCTCACTCTGCTATCCATCTACCCATAATCCCATATTCCCTCTAGGTCAACCCCTCTCTCTCTCTCTCTCTCTCTCTCTCTCTTCGTGCTGTACCTCCCTCCCCGGCTGCCAAACTTCGATCTCCACCCCTCTTCTAACTTGCTAGAATGGAAACACGAACTTCAACCTACCTTCAGGGTTTCAAGGAGGTCGAGGATATGCAACAAAAATCTGAATCGGCGGCAAGATCTAATACTGGTGTCGCTACTAGGTTAGTGCATTTCAAATTTGATCGTCCCAACAACCCGAATGAGAATGAACCAATTTCTGGTGACCTAGAACTCATCTATCACACAGAACGAGCTACGTTTTTCTTGCGCCCTCTTAGTGCCCTGGATGAACTGTCTAATTTTGTTCATATAAATGCGAAGTTCAGCTTGAGGACGCCCTTTCTGTTGGGCGTCCACTTGTTAAGCTCAACATTCCCATCTGCATCAAACCCGCAGGAGTACTTGGTCATTGGGTATGACAAATTTGAAGATACTTTCCCAAATTGGATTGCAACAAACCCTGTTCCTCCATTCTCTGCAGTCGAGGGACCCTTAGACGACTGGTGGATGAAGCAGATAGTGTATGAGTTCTTTAACTATTATAGCTAAATTACTGTTTTGGTTTAGTTTGTTGGTAATTAAGAGTTTAACAGTTTTTTTTTTTTTAACAGGAATTTGCTCGATACTTTGGCATATTTGCATAAAAAAAGGGTGTTTCATGGACGTATGGCCGATGATTCAAACTACGTGATTCTTGATGGAATGATCCATCTCATCAATGCTTCCGTAGATGGTTCGTTGGAGAAAGAAGAAAGAAAACTCGAAGTACTTGCACAAAATGATATCAATGGATTAAAGGCGTTCTTAATCAAGCACGTCGTTCCCAACTTTATCTCAACAGATTGGAACAATTTCACTGGTTTGTTCGATGTTGCGACGTGAGTTATCTTCATTTAATTATTATTTTCTACAGTCCTAAATCTAGTGTTGACAATATTGTCTACATTTGCTAGATGTTCATGTGGAAGTATACACATCATGTAATGCCACCAATTCTCTTGGAAGTGACACTACACTTTACGATCTATGTTTCATACTTGGCCCATGGCCCAAACCTTTTAACCGTCACCTGACCCTACCAATTCTAGAAAAAAAGAAAGGAATTGACACAGCCCAAATAGAAATAGTAACCATCCACGGGAAGCCAAGTTTACCTCAGAACCTCTATCCAAAGTACCTTACCCATCTTCGACTTCCCTATTGCCCCTATTGAATAAACGATCAGCTACTAACTACTAAGTTCTTGAACCCTATAGTCTGGATTTGTTTTTGAGATGAATATGTTGGCCAAGTTAAGATCCCAGCATACGCGGATCACGTTGGCTGGCTGACTGCTACGTACCTACATGGCTCTCGCCGACTCATGTATTGCACAATCAAAGCACCCTTGCCTTAACCATATTGCTCAATATCATTAGTATATTACTGCGGGCTGCGGAGCTATGCATATGACTCTTATACTAGGTGTGAAATGTTGTATGGCAGTATCAAAAAAAAGAGAGAGCTAAAAAAGATCATAATAAACTTTTTTAACTCCACTCACACTTTACAGTTTTTGTTTCTGACTTCTTCCTCCAGAAGGACCACACCACTAAATCATTATCCAAGTATTTTATTGTTTGGGTATTATTATATTTCAAGGAGTTTTTACCTTGTGACTTAGGAAATATGGGAAAAAAAGAAAGGAGACAAAGTTGAGGACGCTACATGGCAACATTGTGCGGACATCTTTTGTGATAAAAGATCACGGAGGGATTCGGACCAACATCTCTTACCTATTTAGACCGCAGGATCATCTATTCATCTTTTGAAACAGTACCTTCATTGATTCAAACTTGAATGTACATTTTTTTTATACATTTTAAAAATCTTGACCGAATCAGAGCGATTCGCGATTCGATTCGACTCATGATTCACAAATGTACCTTTTCAATTCTTGATTCTATTCATAATGGAATCCATCAAGTTAACGTATTTATGTTTATATACCGTTCTTTCTGTATCATTTCATCAAGAGACTTGTTAATTCATATAAGTTACTTGCAATTAGAATCCTACTTTTAATAGTGGATCTCACCAAAGAGCTCCATTTGTGGCCCGGAGACTTTAAACTCTTGAATGCAAGGAAAACTAAATCAATGATTTTTCTTTCTAGGATATTCAAACTATTCCCCGAAATTTAGAAGGGAGAAAGGGTGATTAGTGCTTTTTGTTTTCTCCTCTACATTCAAGCTAATATGATGTCCTATTAACTCTTAAGGACTTCGTTCCTCACTTTGTTTACTGCAGATCTAACAGAGGTCTATCTAATCGGGTTTCTAGCTCTTCCTTTTGTTATTCTTCCCTTTAGTTATCTTTTGGTTGTATGTGCCCCCAATATCTCTTCATCGTTTATGGGATATAACGGATCAATGGTTGTACATTGTACATATATCAACATTTGTGTTATGTTGAAACGTGCTTTATGCTTATAGGATACCTCAGCTCAAGAATCACCCAATACTCATGGATCATATCACAAGATTCAAGTATTTCCGGCACATAGAATTGTTTCTGAAAACTCAGATTCCTCCGAGAGACCAAGAATTCATTGATGGAGCCATGGACAATAGCCTTGCCAATTCTTTTGCAGATTGGGATCTTAAAATTCTTCAAGGTTCAGTTTTTTGGGATGTCTTTAAGCATGGCAATCCATATTATCCAGACTATAATCCGCACAGGCTTTGGGCATTTGTGATCAAGAGTCTCTATCACTATGACGAGAGAGCACGTGAGCGACATAATTTTCAGCAGGTACTTTGCATATAAAGCTAGATTAACTTCTTGGATTGTAAGGGACCCTCTTGTTATCCTGAAACACAACTTCAACAATCTACATTTCAATTGCTGGAATCAGTTTTGTTTTATGCTCCAAATGCATGGAGCAGGGTGAGAGCTTGTGGATAGCAAGAGAGTGTGCCCTCTCTTATGTTTCTTCTTATTTCTACTCCCAAGTATGTCAATCTGACTTCTAAATTCCTTCGTAGTTTTTGCGCTGTAGGGGTGAACTTGAGGAGGAGATCTCTTCTTTGTACCCTGGACTTTTGTCTTTGATTCATGAGATGCTTGTCAGAGAATTTGGCCATTTTTCAATCTCTTCAGAGCATCCTCATAGCAAACCCAGGTAAGTCTGTGTTAGGCTGTTTACAGAACCTCTTTCCATTACTCAGTCATTTTATGGTATGGATACAGTGAACTCAACATCCTCAAACAATAGGTAAAAACTTAAGAGTTTCAAACGTTTGGGCACTTGACAAATCTTCTCTGAAGATTTGTAGAGCGGCATTTAACCGAGTGTAGAAGGGACGTATCCTCTCTAAGGAGAGCGTCATCGTACGTGCATCGATCCAACGGCTTCCCTAATCCATTTCTACATTAATATTTTTGTCTATTATTTGGTTACTTTTATTGACTATTATAAGTTTGGTGAAGTTATTTATACCCACATAAAACTTATACAAGAGAGATAATTTACCTATTATCCTACCAGCGAAATGCCAGTGCCGAAAAGGCACTTCCGAACATGGCTGAATTCGATATATATATATTAAACGCAAAGAGCAATATAAATCATGCATTTATTCTTTGGAGTCGGTAACGGAAGATCATGCCCTGAACTGAAATTCGTCCCAAATCTGCCCCAACCCAAACCAATTTCACCCCTATTGCATACATATGGCGACGGTCATTGTTGTTCTTCCGGTAATTGTCAACTAAGTTGGGTTCTACATTTTGTCTGTTGTGGGCTCGCTATCGATCCACAATGTGACCTCAATCCCGACGTCTGTTGTGGCTTAGATAAGTTTTATGTATGTGTGTGTTTGCCATTTCCCATCGTGGTTTTATATGTTTGAAATTTGCTGTTTTTTTCTATGTGGAGTCGTTCCTTGTTAATTTCCTATTGACTTTCCATATGTTTTGGTTTTACTACTTTTTGTATGAGAAGTCTGGTTTTCAAAACAGCCAAGTCCAATCACCTGTCTAATTTTTGTTGCTCCAATCTACCCCATCATAGTTGTCACTTGTCAGTTTCTTCCTGATTTATCTTTATATTTTTTGATCTTTTGAATTGGTTCCCTACTTCCGTCATATTGATCACTAGGTTGACTGTCTTAGGTTCAGTTATTGTCTTGTGAAAATTGATGTTGCATCCTAATTACAATGGTATGGATTTTAAAGGGGCTGCTTTATTCAGTGCTAACTAAACATCGTGATTCTCAATACCTCAATAAGTAATAGTGTATTGCAAGTTGATGGGTCCCACAAGATAATAAGCTAGGCTATAATGGTCATTTTCCTCACGTTTAGGAGATACAGGTAACAGCACCATCATGTTCGCTTTTGTTTTAAAAATCATGTATAGTTAAAGCTTGCTTTGCTAATATAAGAAGTTGAGCCCTAATGTCGGAAACTTGAATCATTAATTGGGTCCGTTATTCGATCTTCATTTAATTGAATGCTTTGATGACCATATTTTCTTAGTTGATCAAATTAGATGTGGGCTATTGGCAAGCTCTGCTATTAGAATTGCGCTATTCACGATGTGTCTTGCACGATTTGATTTGATTCGATTCGATACACCAAGCAGTCAATTCTTATGTATGGGGTGAATCGCTGGAAGCAGGAATCATGTTATATTTGTACTTACGAATCCATTCGACACAACTAGCAATTCATTTGCTTTTGTACACGCTTCACTTGTGAAAAGAACTTATGAAATCTCAAGTCATGCTTGAAGAAGTGTCGATTTGGGTGTTATTGAGATGAGTATTGGGATTACAGGTGTTCATAACTCATAAGGAACTTATTATTCGCCCATTTTGTTGAAGATTGAAGTATGAAACCAAAACTTTTTGGGTGTTTTCAGTTATTATCACTTTTTTTTTTATAGTTATTATACTTGCAAGTCTGTGTGGTATGGGGTACATAATGTATAACCTTCAATTTTGATAGGATTGACAAATGCAATAATGGAAAGTAACGAAGATGTGAAGATGTCAGGAGATTCTTGTTAGAGTATATTATCAAAAGTAGAAAGTGAATATTTTGTAACTATGTTAAAATTTTGGCATATAACTTAATATGGCTTTGGATTGTTTGCTCATTTACTCCTTTTTATGCCATTGGGTTGCCAGTGGGACTTGGGAGAGGTGCCACCTCCCATTATCTTCTCTCTTAGATTTTCTGCCATTGATTTATTTCCTACCTATCCCTTGGCAGTCATGATCCATATTCCTCATTTATGTTTTATGCCTGTGAAATGGACTTTAAATAGCACCAGGTCTTCCAATTCCAGATATAGAGTAGATGGAGTTGCTTCTTTCTTCACATAATCCTCCAAGTTTCTGATTGATGTTTTCCCAGGTGGTGCTAGAGCTTTCTAAGGTAACAAGATTGTTTCTGACTGATTGTTTTAAATAGGCTCTCTCTCTCTCTCTCTCTCTCTCTCTCTCTCTGTAGTAGGTGACATCGTTACGGTATTTACTTGAAAAGTAATGTCATGTTTTCCTCGTAATTTAGTGTTTCGTTACTGCATAATGACTATATTTTCCAGGGAGTGAAGGAGAAGAGTTTGGAAAGGGTCAGGGTATTTCTTACCGGGGGATAAACTAGAAGACGTTGACAGTGGGGTTCTAGCTAGTCAAGACACTTGCAATTTTTGTTCGAGTGTGGCCTTTTTATTGATTCTCCTATCAAACGGATTTTTCTCTTAAGCATGCTTTAATTGTAATGCTACGTTTGTTGTTGATGGAACACTGGCTGTAACAAGGGTGAAGATCTGCAGTAGAGATTCCGATCTCGCATTCTGAGCTTTCTCATAAGATATTGTTGGCTCATTAATGTGATTCTTATTGTTATGATTATGATTAGCCTGCTAAGTGCATCACAAAACTTTTTGCTTTGCAATAATAGCTTGTGGGCATGGGCCCCAGGCCTTGGTGTTTGTGGCCAACAATGCTATGTACCCAGAAAAGTTGCTTTGCATTAATGTTTGCCGTCTCATTTCCGTCGTAGGTGATGAATGACTTGTCTATTGCCGATGTTTGGACAATGAACGCGAGGAATAGTAAGAGGACGTCTGTTGAGACAAAAGGACCTGGGCCAGCCCCTATTTGTTTCTTAGGTTAGTTAAAAGTGTGGAGGGGTTATCCTCACCCCAATAAGCGTTAGGGATGAGACCAGCTGTCCCATAACCGTAACAAAATGGGGTTTAGGTATTTCCCGATAACCGGTACTAGACAAAAGAAAAGAACCTGGCAAGCTCACACAACGGATACCTAGGGTTGGCAATGGGGATGGGTCGGGGCCGGAGGGAACTATTCCCATCCCCGAACCCTTTTCCCATCCCCGACCCGAGTGCGCATGGGAATTTTTTTCCCCTCCATCCCCGCCTCAAACAAAAAACGAATCCCCGCGGAAATTTGGGGATCCAAAGTTTTTACCTAAAAAAGGAAAAAACAGATTTGGTGACCAGGAAATTGATGAAGAGAAAAACAAGGTCTGAAATCAATGAATCCGGGGGAGGCGCTGTGCGGTACGTGTTGTGCGCCATGTTGTGTGGCAAAACTATGTCGTTTTGCTTATTTTCTTAGTATATCCAATGGCTCTGTTTGGAGAGTTAAGTGTGGGGTTTAACTTTGGGGTTCAATTGTAGGGGATTTAGGCTCTTGCCTCTTTGGGGTAGGGTATAGTGGGTTTATGCATTTCAGGTTTAGGGTATAGGCACTTTGTAATGGTTTTTTCTTCCTCCAAACAAGACTCTTGGAAGCTTTGGAAGTGTGCTAAAAAATCAAGCAAAATGATGTAGTTTTGTCGCACAACACGGCGTACAACACCTATTGCATAGCACCCACCCCGGATCCGAAATCAATACTCTATCTGTCCCTTTTATAGTGTTTTAATTTTTCATTTTGAGCTGCCGTTAACAAGTGCGTATTTTGAAAAAGTAGTGAATACATTTTCTATTTGAAAACTTAATGGGTATTATTATATTGATATACCCGCTAAACTGATCTGACCCGACGTAGTTTTGCCGTAGGGTTCTCTGAAAGTTTATATATTTTTTGATTCGGTTCCCCTTGATATTTGTGCCGTTAATACTACTTTCTGTAATCCGTATCATCTGAGGTCTTGAACTCTTCAGTTGCAAGCCTCTATGGGCGAGCTTTGGACAATTTAGATGGAGTTGAGTTATGGACCTCGCGTAATACACTGACTGACTACACACAAGGGCCACAGCCCTAGTTTCAAGCAACTCTTATTTTCATTAGGCAAAGTCCATGATTTCAATTTTATTCATCTTATTTATAGTCTAACGTGAAAAGTAACTGATCAAATCTTATCCCCCCTATCTTAAAACTAAACAAATCGAATAACTGGTCAAAAATCCTAGAAAACACGCAGCCATCATGTTCTCCTTGCTCAAGCCAGTTGTTAGACCGCTCAAGCCAGCTCCTCTCATTCTACGTCTCATTCAACGCTCCAGCAAGCCCAAAAAGATTGCTCGAGCCAGCCTACCACAATCCCAAATTCAAGACACTCCCAACAGTGGTGACTTCCTTAGGCTGCCACAATGGGCAGTGAGTGACTGTCAAAATAGGCAGAGGCATTAGCTTATCTTTACTGTATGAGAGGTTGCTGTGTCTCTCTGTAATTTTGCCGTACTGTGTTGCTATATACTGCTGTAAATACAGGAGGTTCATGATGTGTATCCCAAGCATTCGTTACCTATCCATGGGGGGTTGTCCCTTGGATTGTTTGATATCCCTTGTGGAGGGGGATTTCCTCCGGGTTATGCTGATAGTTTATGCGTTCTGTTGTTCCAAGTTGCTGGCCCTGCGTGCGGGTAACAGTAGGCACATACCCTATGCGTTCATGGCACAGCAGCAATTGTTACATGCTGCTCACTTATACCCGTTAGTTCAGGAATCAGATGAGCCTCTCAATCTCAACATCAGGTTATGGAAGTTTTGAATGTTGAAGACTTTATGTCATAAAGCTCATTGTGATCACCTTCATGTTGTTACTTTCATGGTCTTAACTTTTGGCATCTAGTTGCTGTGGGTGTTTCTGCCTCCTCCGTTGGGTTTGAAACTCTTAGTAATCACATTTCTTTTTATTTGTATTGGTTCCTTCCCATTATCCCTATCTTTCCCATGTAGCCTTTTGGCCTCCCCGCAATTTTCTTTCTTTTCTTTTTTCTTATTGTTTTGTCCTCTATGGGGTATGCCCCTTGTAGGCTGTATATCCGTTTAGCCTCTTTTATTTTCAAGCTTGGTTTACCCAAAAAAAAAAGTCTGGCGATTTTCTAAATCCATATAAAAATGTTTTTTGATAAAATCACGTTCTGATTCCTCAAACTTGGAAAAATACCAATTTCTAAACTCTTGATGTTCAGGAGACCCGAACTCTTTACTGATAAGTAAACGAATAGAAGAGTTTGGTGTATAATCCATAAAACTTATATGTGAAAAGCCATTTCAGAGGCTGTTGGCGAGTCACGCTTCTTACTCGCACTACTGCTATAAATACCATGAGGAATCTGATATATATATAGGGTCAGGATCCAGACAGGACTCCATGACTAAACTTTACGTCCACACCACCTCCTTCCCGGCCAAATGGCTAGGATCCAAACCGTCCAATGTGTTTAGAAGGTGTTTTTGAGGGTTCACGCGAGAAATCAACAAAAAAAATGACCGGGAAGGGCTTGATCCGAGCAGTTTTTCACAAAAACCGTTATATACAGTTTTTATGAAAAATTGCTCGGATCAAGCTCTTCCCGGTCATTTTTTTTGCTGATTTCTTATGTTAGCCATTAAAAACACCTTTTAAACACATTGGACGGCTCGGATCATGAAAATTTGATCGGGAAATGAAGGTTTGGATATAAGGCGTGGATATAAGGGTGTGGATTGGATCCTTGTTGTGTATATATATAAAGTGCAAGAGCAAGTTTACCTAATAAAGACAAAAAGAGAGTGACAATAGCACTTCCCATTGACAAAGCCACTTTGTCAATTGACATGTCTTGTATCAAAACCTTTTTAATTAACATGATCTTCATCCTTTCTTAAACAACCTTCTCGTCATAGAAGCCCTGTGATGCCGGACGAGAAAGAAAGAGGGGGGAAGAGAGGCACACAAGGGTCAAAATCCTAATTCTCAAACAATTCTCAAATCATTATCAAAGTCTGCCGATTACATCAATAAACTTGTTATTTATTGACTTATAACCCTAATGGAAATAAAAGGAAACATTAAAAATAACTTAATTAAATACTAAATTGCCACCTATAATTAATAATTAAAATAACAAAATTACCAAAGACCCTTATTGGACCAAAAGGACTTAATTTTGTGTCTTGGACCCATGGGCTTTACTTGAGGCTTCCAAAGTGGACTACTACGGTCCAACCAATCAACGGCTATGCCATCAATTCTCCTCCGCTGAAAAAACTCGACTCCGTCGAGTTAGGCGCAGGACCAAGGATACCATCTGAAGGAGGAACACGCCTAATCAATGAAGAGGTCTTCTTCAACTTGACGGTGTGTGAATCGGTGGCACAAGTAAGAGTGTATTTAATGTTTTCGTCAACAAAAGAATAAGTATTGGCACGCCCCGCATGCTCAACATCTCGATCCCATATCCACGTGCGACCCGAAAGAATGTGTCAAAGCTTAAGTGGAAGAACATCACACATCACTGTTTCCTTGAGCTTACCAATAGTAAAGGTCACGGGACACTGCTTGTCAACCTTAAGTTTCGTGTTGGTGACCCATGCTACATGATAAGGCTCCGGATGCGGATCAGCTGTCAAGCTCAATTTCTTCACAGCTTCCTCAGATATGGCATTCGTGCAACTCCCGGTATCAATCACTAAAGAACACACTTGGCCATTACACTTCACCCTTGTATGAAAAATCTGTCCACGCTGCAACTTCTCAAGGTTTGGTTTATCTCCCTTAGTAGCAAGTAGAGGACGAATAATCCCAATCACATCATTATCGGAGTCCTCATCAGTTTCGGGATCAAGAGGCTCAACAATTTGGTGATTACCCTTTAGTTTCTCCGATTTTTGTTCCACTACATTGTCTTCATTTTCAATCACCGCAACAGACTTAACAGACGAATTAAGTTTGGGAGAAGGGCAGTCTTTAGCATGATGCCCAAAACCATGACAATTAAAACAATTGGACTTAGTATTACCTCCATATGAAGTAGGAGAGGGATAAGAAGTAGCACGAAAAGGACGCTCTTGGAACTTGTTACGGATGGGATCCACAAAAGTTCTTTCACTCCTTGTAAGGGATTCCAACAAAGGGCATACGAGAACCTTCTTCTTTTCCTCTTCCTCCATCTGAAGAGCTATTTGGACTGCATCTGCCATGTTGTACAATCTGCTAGAAGCCAATCCACGAGAAATTTCAGGATTCAACCCTTGTCGATACATTGAAATCATCACATCTTCATTCCCTGGGAACTCGGATCTAGTTGCCAAACTATAGAACAATCTGGTGTACTCTTCCACGGACTTGCTTCCCTGTGTCAGCTGAGTAAACTGCAAGTGAGCATGCTGCTTATAACTTGGCGGAACAAAGTAGCTAGTCATTGCAATTTTCATGTCCTCCCATGCACGGATAGCAAGATAGTGTTCCCTTTGAAATTTAGCCCACCAAATTCTTGATGTACCCTTCAACTTGGCTTCAGCAAAAAGTAATTTTCTTTCCTCTGTCATTCGGTACCAACGAAAAAAACTCTCCAAACTGTGCAACCAATCAAAAAATACCTCTGGATCATGGTCCCCATTGAAGTCAGGAACCTCTAATTTGGCTCCCCTATCCACATCAGCCAATCGAGGATCCTCTACCACGCGTTGTTGACTGTTGGTGTTGAGGATCACCCCCATGCCCACTAGACGAAGCCTCTGCTTTACCTTTATCAACTACCAATTTTTCTAGTGTGGCTTGTAGTTGTTCGAGTTGTTCGATGACTAATTTCTTGAAATCTTCGTGGTCTCGGTGTAGGGAATCAAACTTGGAATTTAGTTCGGCGTTGGTTACCATATTTGTAATTAGGGCAGAAAGGTTCTTTTTTTTCTTTTTTCTTTTTTTTTGTGTGGAGGAAATAAGTTGTGTGTTTGGGCAAATTTAGTGGTGGCTGGAAAGTTGTGTAGGATAGGGACTTTCTGGGTGTGTAAAGGTTTAGGATATATAAGGGTTTATTTAGTGGGGCTGTAACTAATGTTTTGGTGAGTAGTGGGGCTGTAATTGACGTGGTCGTGGGTTCGTTTGAAAGAAGGCAGATGTTTATAATGGGGCTGTAGGTAAAACGGAAACCTGTGTTTTTAGGGCTTGAGTTAAATAAAGGATGGGCTGGTGGTCAAAGAAGTAAATGATAGATTGATCAAGGCAAATATAGCAGCAACCGTGTAGGACAACGGGATAAAGGTCGGACGAAAAAGCTACTTACTTACGTTTCTTGCAGCACAAAGCAGAACTCAAGCGGACAGATTTCTGCGGACTCTAGCGAAATAAGAAAATAGACAGCGGCTGTGCAATCATGCGAAGAACGATAACAGCGGTTTTGTTGGATCTGAAAATCTTTTTTTTTTTCTTTTTTCTTTTGCTGGTGTTGTGAAAGAAGAGATCAGAAAGAGAGAGATGGAATCTTGAGCCTAAGCTCTGATACCAATTGATGCCGGACGAGAAAGAGAGAGAAGGGAAAGAGCGGCACACAAGGGTCAAAACCCTAATTCTCAAACAATTCTCAATTCATTATCAAAGTCTGCCGATTACATCAATAAACTTGTTATTTATAAACTCAAAACCCTAATGGAAATAGAAGGAAACATTAAAAATAACTTAATTAAATACTAAATTGCCACCTATAATTAATAATTAAAATAACAAAATTACCAAAGACCCTTATTGGACCAAAAGGACTTAATTTTATGTCTTGGACCCATGGGCTTACCTTGAGGCTTCCAAAGTGGACTACTACGGTCCAACCAATCAACGGCTACGCCATCACCCTGCACGACCAACAATTAGGTAAGATATAGAGGTGCAATAAACATTTCATCATACTCAGATTCTAACAATCAAAGAAATTACAGGTAAATCAAATATTTCATTTTGTTTTCCCTGTGGTTAACATTGACCAGTTCCCCATCCACACCATAGCTAAAATATTCTTCACTGAAAGTTGATACCTGCTGGCAGTTGAAAAAAGGGAATTTCTCGACAAAATTGACCCCTCTTTCAAACATATCAGCATACAAAGCCGATTACACAGGAGTAACCATAAATGCACCCAATTCATTTGTGTGCTCACACATACCAACCAAGACCAATAACTAATTTTTCACAAGCAGACACAAGACAATACCAAATCGAGAAGACATCATCCAAATAGCATCCATACCACACCCACACATCAAGAGATTCAACCCAAATTAACTCCTTTTTTTTGGCTAGCAACCCAAATTAAGATGATGTTACTCATTTAAGATTTAATTAACATGTCCGTATGGCTCCGAAGGTTGGAGAACTAAGCTCTACAGCACGAATCAACACTTGTAGGAACAATTCTGCAAAACAATGATGATAGTGATGGATAAAATAAACATTAAACTAGACACAACTTAATACAATCATTTTCTTTTCAGTTTTAGTGAAATAGGTACTTTCTAATAAGCACATATACAGCTTAGGCAGCAGCAACTGCTGGAAAACATTTTCCACCATCACCGTCCAAAAATGGAATTTGGAAGATGCAAGCCTTGATGCATACAAGTGTAGTACAGAAGATCAGTTCAAGATCTGGTAGCATAAAGACAGAATGTCCAGACAAGCAAAAAGTGGAATGTACATGTTCTTTCTCCTACCCAATCTCTAGGTAACATCATCCAACGTGAATCATATCAAGATCAGGTCAGCGAGACAAACGATGAAAGTCAATCCAAGAATTTGACAAGCAGTATTGTGCTCATTCAAGCCTTAAATGAATTATAATTTGCATTTGTCAGGACTCAGGTAATTAAAAAATGATGTGTTGCTAGCAAAACAGAAAGAACAAAATCATATGTTGGCACATCAGATTGGACTCATCAATTAGAAAGCAGTATCGATCCCGATTCTTTGCCGTACTAAAAAAATTTATCTTCTGCATGATTCCAGATAGCCATTCCCCAAATCCAAACACATTGACTGAAATACAACTCACAGGTTCAAAATTCTTCAACAAGTACAAGTCACAGGTTCAAAATTCTTCAACAAGTACCAAAGTGGTAAAAATAAAAAAGCCAAGGAATGCAAAATCAGAAACAGTTACCTCCTCAGTCTCCATTTCTGCAACATCAGAAACAGTTACCTCCTCAGTCTCCATTTCTGCAACACTGCTTTGCATGCCATCCTCATCCTTCATCATTGCACCTAAAGCCGGAGGATCTATATCTCGTGCTGGATGATTATGATGAGTATATCCCCTATGCTCTGTGGTAGAAAATTCTTCAGGTCTCCTAATTCATTAAAACAACAAGGCTCATAGCTGACATAAGGGATAGGGGGATAACAAAAGCATACTCAATGTTTTCAAAGGCGAACTTGAGGCCTGCCTCAAGGCTTGGCTTTCAAATTTGTAATATACCTTCCAAAAGCCTATGCCTCGTCTATGGGGAGTTTGCTGAAGGTGTGCCTTTTGCACATTTTTTACGATTTCCCTTACGCTTTTAGAATAACATGGCCTATGATCTTCAGAAGCTTAGGATGTGTCAACATGTACTCGAACGGGAAACATAGTATCTATTTGATATCTTCTAGAAATAAACTATGCGAGAGAGAGAAGCTACCAAAGTCATCACCAACACATAGTATGGGACTACGGGTATGATTTTCCATTAAACTGTTTCACCAGATAAGGTAACACATAGGCTTGACTTTAGCTTGTTATCATCAAAATAATTTACTGTCAAAAGGCCCGTAAGTTGTTTTCCAATGCCCATCCGGTTGCCCGTTTGACAATCACCTCCATCAGGATTAGATGGGAGAATTTTGTCTCATTCCAACGTAGGAACACATGCAAAAGCGAATGCCCACTCCCTCCCTCCCTCATCTCCCACCCCTTGACAACAAAACTCTCTCTAACCAACGAAGCCTGGGCAGTTCATCTCTTCTCCTGTACTTTCTCCGGTTACCAACTTAAAAACAAAATTAGGCCAACTAGTTTGATGAATCATTCATTTGGAAAAATTAAAATTTGACTTCAACCAAACACCGAAAACAACTTTAGAAAATGTTTTTGCATGTAAATTATTTTCCGTTGTAAAATATTGTACATTCAACCAAATGGAGCCTAAGAGGACAGAGATTCATTTAGCTCTCTCGCTCCTGCTATCCCGTCGATTGTCTAGGGTTCACATTGCTTCAATTGCTTGGATAGACGTTTCTATTTCACCTTTCGTGATGCACTATGCTACGTTCCCGATCTGCACAGTTGAAGGAAAGACCTTGTGCCTTCTCCTAAGCTCAACAATTGCGCTCCGGCTAGAGGAAGATAGGACTTCTATGAGAGGTTAAAAAAGAAATACTCAGGCATTTTAAAGGGCCTGGAAGTAGATGACACCAGCAGGTCCTTTTACAAGCAAAGAAAAGAGAATGATTTATCATGCAATACGAACTTGAGAACAAGACTCAACTAATTGCGGCCCAAGCTTGCTACAAGGATTTCCTTACACTAGCGGGGGCATACTTATATCTGTGTCTCCTGTAGTGCACACTAACCCATTCCTATCCTTGGAAGTAGGAGTTGCTGCTTAAGCTAATGGCAACCCTCTTCTATGGCTTTTCCTTAGTTTGCAGCACTATCCGCCGCGGCTCAACAACCTCTTCTTTACTAGCTTGGACTGGCATATATCTCCTTTTTGCCTCACTTCCTCGCCTAACCTTTAATACAAACCTCCACCAAGATTCCATTTGCAAGTAGAAACATGTTAATGCTAACATTCAAATAGGAAGCAACATATAGAGAGAACAAATTATTTCCTTGTCTAATAAAAAAACTATGCTGGGAAGTTCCAATACGATAAAGAAGAGAGGAGAAAAAGGGAATAAAACCACCGTAAAAACCCTTGAAATGATTTGAGAGATCGCTTTCTAACTAAAAAATATAGCTCAAACCAAAAAGAAATTATTAGACACAAACTGTTTGTGCATCAGTTCAATTGATGCGTGGATTCACCAACTGATTCACCAATTCCTAAACCATACAACCAATTTGAGTCTACAGGGATTCGAGTTGATTCATATGTACGATGGGAAGAGAATTATAAGGCACTAAGACGGGGATATTCAGTAATCAGTTAGCTCTCTCGCTCCAGTGACTCCGTCAATTGTCTAGGGTTCACATTGCTTGGACAGACATTCCTATTTCACCTTTCTTGATGCACTATGCTATGTTCCCGATCTGCACATTCGAAGGAAAGGCCCTGTGCTTTCTCCTAAGCTCAACACTTGCGCTCCGGCTAAAGGAAGAGAGCACATCCACGAGAGGTCAACAGAGGAATACTCAGGCATGTTAACGGGCCCTAAAGCAGATGACACCAGCAGGTCCTTTTACAGGTAAAGAAAAGAGAATGACTTATGGTGCAACTGCAATCCGAACTCGAGAACAAGAATCAACTAATTGCAGCCCGTGCTTGCTAGAAAAGTTCATTACGCTAGTGGGGGGGCGTACTTATATCTGTCTCTCTTGCAGTGCACACTAACCCATTCCTATCCCCTCGGAAGTAGGAGTTCCGCTGCTTAAGCTAATGGCAGCCCTCCTCTATGGCTTTTCCTTAGTTTCCAAGACTATCAGCCGCTGCAGCAACCACTTCTTTAATAGCTTGGACTGGCATACATCTCCTGACTCCTCTCTGCCAGACTTCCTCTTCTCCAATGCACATGTAATGTTGCTTGCATAGTTGCATATAACAACTCGGAATTCTTTCCATCAGCTTGCATCCCTCTTCTTACTTATTTATGGGATTCAATCCTTCTATGTGTAATGGGACATTCGCCCAACATGTTTACTGGTTCGCAGCAGTCATTTTAGCGATGCGGATCGAGTAAGATTAACAAGAAAGTTATAGGGTGGTCCAATGAATGTTGTTTATTATGAATAATAAGGTGTGGGATGGTTTAAGAGGATGACGACACCTCGCATTTTTCTACACGCGCTAACAACTTTGTTTGCATACCTCTGTTGATAATAATAATATTTCATGGGAAAATGCCTAAACCAAACGAGTTACTTACAGCCCAGAACAACATGAAAGAGTCACCGGACCAACGTCCTGGACGTTCAGAGTGCATACAGAGGAAGTCAGGGTCTTGATGCGCATAGGCTCATTAACCTGAACCAGTGTGATGCAGGCGTATTGAAGATCAAGTCTGTTACCGACAGGTGCGAGACCCGTCTGGACTAAACAAAGCATCCGATCCCCAATAACAGTCATGCTTTCAGAGCGACAAAGACTCGGCTCCACCGGGGGAGCTTTGAAGCCCTCAACCTCCAACATAAGTGGAGGATGTAGTGATAAATCACTGTCATCACGATCCACCTCTTCAATGGGAGGGTATGCTATCAGGTAGCAGTCCCGTGAGTAGATGTAAATAACATCGTCAATCACCCCCACCTTCCCCTTGAAGGCATGATAATACGGAACATCGTCAATCACCCTCACCTTCTCCTTTAAGGCATGATAATACGGAACATCAGCTTGGCTTGAACAAGTAGTATAAACACTTTTCCAGTTTCCCGTCGACATGTTGTAAGAGAAAAATAAAGTTCTAACGGCCCGGTGGCTGTTTAAGATCATAATGTCGTTGGTTAAGGAAACAATGATATAGTTTCGGAGGACTGCGTAGCCAGACAAAAGATAGCAGGGATTTTCCTTGACAAAAGAAGGTGAGTGAAAGGGAGCAGGAGGTAATGAGGTCCAGGAACCTGTTGCCGGATCTAAGGACTCAAACGGCACGGTTGAGAACTTTTCGTCCTTAAAAAGAGGTGCATCATCAACAAGATAAACCTTGCCGTTCACGCCCATCACGAGGGAGGAAGCTTCCGGAGTATCGCTTCGCTGATTGAAATTTGAATTTGATCGGATCTCCTTCGTCTTCATGTCGAAAAAGCAGGCGGGAGGAATGGTTGAATCAGAAGAACTGCCCCCCCACGCCTTGTAACCGAAGAAATACACGTCGGAACCCAAGGCGCCGCACGACGCCCCGTAAAAGACAGCCGTTTCGTCGACGCGTCTGAAAACCAGTTCCAAGGGATTTATGAGTTCATCATGGACGACGACGACTTCTTCCTCGCCTGTTGTTGAGATCTTCAATTCGTAGATGGCAGCGGCAGCGGAATGAAATCCGCTGATATCCGCAATCAAGTGAAGTGACACCATAGTTTGAGTTTTCTCCCGCACCGCCCCAAGCGACCTCGACATCGACGGTTTCTCCTCCTCCTCCATCGTAACTTTCCTCCACTTTTCTTCTCCGCATTCCATGGAGAACAGAAATTGCTTGTTAGGGTTGGACGGTGATGTGAAATCTGCGTGTTAGGGTTGGACGGTGATGTGAATCAAACAACAGATACATCTGCAAAGTTATGGAGTAATTTCACTTGCATCCTTGCCCTTAATAAACATTTTCAATTTGTCCCCTCTACTTTAGAATCGTACCATCACAACCTTTAGGCTCTGTTTGGTTGTTGAGGAAAGAAAGGGTTCCCTTGTTTGATTGTTGATGTAGGGAGAGAGGGAAAATAAAAGGGAAAAGGGGAGGGAAAAAAGAGAGGAAAATTCCAGATGTGGAGAAGAAAAAGAAAAAGAAAAAGCTTGTTGACATGCCTTTGGCTGTCATTAAAATGTCCATTTTTGTGGTGGCTAATAGATTCTTGCTCTCTGGTGCGTGCGTGTGTGTATAAGCAGTAAAATTTAAGTCTAAAAGTTAGTTAAAATAACCTTTAATGCTATTTTCTTTTCATTTTCCTTTGGAAACCAAACAAGAAAAAATTCATTTCAATAACTTTCCTTCTATTTTCTTTAGACAACCAAACAAAGGAAATCCTCAACTTTCCTCTTTATTTTCCTCCCAATTATTTTCTCTTCTTTTCCACTTGTACTAAGACATGGTAGGGGAGCAACAATTAAATATTGGTAAGAAAATATTCTTTGTATAGAACACAATCAGACCAACCGTGTTACACATATGTAGGGTTTGGGTACTAAGAAATAGTGGAAGAGCACCAATTAAAGATAGGTTGAGAGAAAGTAGATTGAGGTGGCTTGATAAGGTGCAATGAAGTCAAGCATAGAGATGACAGAAAGGAAGTGTCGAGCATCATAGGTATACAGTAATTGGTATAATATTGGGGGGAGGAGAAGGCATACATATACCATAGGCGGTTGTGGAGACCCTTGAGAGAGCAAACTGGCTGAAAAGAATTTGTGTTGCTGACCCCAATTAATTGACAACAAGGCTTGGTTATTGATTGGTTGGTTTAAACTAGAAAGCATTTTCCATCCTGCAACATATGTGTACGCAAGCAGGCCATTTGATCCTCAATTCTGCACTATGGTTTTATATTGCTTCATTAAATTGTGTAATACTGTTTGGTTCATATTCTGGACAGTACTTCTCATGTTTTTTGACATCTTGTTTACCCTCGTTACGAAAAACTAGTGTTCATTATATGCTCTAGTTGGAAGGTTCAGTATGTTTGCTGACATCGTGTTTCCCCTCGTTATGAAAAATTAGTGGACGCTATCTGCTCTAGTTGGAACGCTGGGTATGTTTTTCAGAATTCATTTTTGTATGCATGCTTCCTGATTTATTGGTGCTTCCTCTCAGATATGCTTCTCAGAATGCTTTTGGAGCCAGGTTTGCCTGTTACCACCATCTTGGTCTGTATGTCTATTCCTTTTGCTTCCATTTTTCTCTGTTGGCTTCAGTTAATTAAATCCAGTTTGTCCATGTTGTACAACCCCAGGTCCTACCCCCTTCCTTTTAATGGTATTTTGGCCCCATTCTTCGTGTACTGCATGCATGCGTATGTGCCAATGCTTGCGAAGGCCATGTTTGCGGAGTACATTTTTTTTTTATTGCCATTGGAAAGACATATGCTGCTTTTCAAAACTATACATGTTTTGAGTTTTTTGACCTGATCCACATGTCTTGTTACTGCAGAGTTCTGAGAATGAAGTTCTACTCCGTCAAGTGCTATATGATGTTGTGATATTGGTAGATTATAGAAATCTGAAACCTCAGATGTGGACTCAGCTACCTGGTGACTGCATGAAATTTTTTGCTCTGACATGGTTGTTAGTTGTAGATAATGCTGTGCAGTTTGCTAGGTATGGGAAAATGATAGTGAGCTGAGATGCAAAGCTTGCATTGAGGAATTAACTGCCTGATATAAATCCTTAATTTTGTCTGCCTCAGGGAAATTGGCAACCAGACCAGAGCCATTTCTTACGTAGATGCCTTCTCCAAATCTTGCTTACGGAATCAATTAATTGAGTGGTTCACTAATCACACTGGACTGGAGGACAAGATTAGTATACCAAATGTTTCTACTCCCAAAGCTCTTATCATTGAGTTGTTTCATAGCTCCACGTTTCCATTATTAAAAGTTTTAGTTCATCTGGTTTCAAATATGCACGAATTCTTCTTGCAAAAATTGTTCCTGTTCTTCTACCAAGCAATTGTTTAACGCGTGGATAAGAGGTAGCCCTCATTTTACTTTATGGGTGAGCTACATTTAAGAACTCAAAAGAAATGGTGATGGAAGGAAGGGCGCTAACACACCCCTTACCGGCTCATTAAAACACGAAAGTGGATCTAAGAAAGATGGTTCTGTGCTTTAACCTATCGCACTTCAATAACTGACAAAATGGAAGCTAACAATTGTTCCTTTTCCATTTTCATTAGTTTAATTGTGCCTCTCTGTCTCTCTCTCTCTCTCTCTCGTTTAGCTAAGTTGGTTACATAACTTGCATTTACAGGATGGTTACAGGTTCTTGAAGGGCAGGGGGTTAGAGTACTAGGTCATGACATTTCGAAACTCCTAGCTAAATCAGTTATTTGTAAATCTCGAGTAGACAATGGCATCTCTGATTCCAAACCCGGTTGGGAAAACCAAAATGACAGCACACTCTTTTGTCTTGAAAATAACCAGAGGGGACAAAATATAGTTGACGAGGATCAAGAGATGGTTGATTGGTTGGGCGATGCATTTGCTCCCACTGATTGCACGGGACATCCAATGGCAGATGTGAGAAGAAGAAAACACGAGGAAGGGAGAACAGATGATTGGGAACCACGGTTTAAGCTTGCCAAGTTTGATTTTAAGCTTGCCAAGTTTGATTATCACCAAGATTCAGTTGGAGAGACGCGTTTGACTCGTTGTGATGACAATATGAATAGTGGGAATGAGGTTAAACTCCATTCTGTTGTTTGAGGATTGTCAACTGAAGTGGAAAATCTTGGGCTGTTTTGTGGGTATGGAAACCGTAGAGATGCAGCAATATACAAAAATGGAATCACACGTCGGTTGCAATTCTGGTATCTCTCCATTTTTACACGGCTATATATTCGTGAAGGATGTGAAGTGACGGCAGACTGTTTGGGTATCCGAGGGGTGTGTAAATTTCCTCTACGGATGATGATGTCGAAAAAAGAAGCAACTTGTTTTGTATCAGTATACGTATGTCTAGAGAGAAGCCTCTACCAAGTCCACGTCTAGCAAGTAGCTTGTACTCATTTTGTTATCTCCTTGACTAGTTATGAAATCGATCATCAGCCAATATTTCCATGATTTTCGTGTGCACTGGTAAATTTATTTGGTCACTAACTGCATAACAAGCATAGAACTTAAGGGCCAGTTTACTCTCAACTGTGCAACATAGATTTCAGTCTCAGGCCTTGATTACCATGACAACCTTGGGACGTTTTGGTGTTAACCTTGCGAGGTTCTGGGTGGTACTGTACTCAACTGTATTTCTTTGTTTACATTATCGAAGAAAAGAATTCTAAAGGTACTCTCGTAGACTAGTAGGGACTCAGAATATAAATCTCAAAATAATACTCCTATATAGTATGAGTGAGTTCTACTCCCGACCAACCAACTGGCCAATTGGGACTTGCTCAGTTGATCAGGACTCTTACATCACACTAAGTTTAGGAAGTTAGGAGTTCGAATATCTCCATCTGCATGTGAGTGTTACTCGATCACCTCATATTTGTTGCGTTATTCTCCCTTTAATGGGGCTATCAATTGGGTTGAGCTTATAATGATTGTGGATTTTCAGCATGTTGGGTATTTCTCCCTTTAATGGGGCTTTAGTCGGGTTGGACTTATTGTGATTGTGTATTTCATTTCTAGTTTGATGTAATTCATACTTGTATTCCATTACTTGTACCCATACTTGAATAAAAATTGGTGGATGGTAGATGAGTTGGACGTAATTAGTCAGCTCTTAATTGATCTTGGACAATTCATGTGTAATTTCTAGCTCCAATAATACTGACAAGGATGGTTCACCATGACTCACCACATATAAAGTAATTAAATAAAGACTATACAAGTCCCAAAGGGTTAGTCCGATTGGTTGGAGGGTTTACTTCCACAAAATTGATCGGGATTTGATTGCTAGGGTCATGTCACAAAAAAGTAATTTCTTGTGTATATCATAATCTCGATTGGCTTTGATTGCAATCGCACATGGAAGCTATGCAGATTGCGCGCCACGGGGGTTAACTTGCCCGTGGCACAGGGTGATTACCTTTTTACGTGAGGGACACGAGAAAGGTCACCAGCCTTTTTATATACACGTCTACTTGAACATGACATTTATGTATAGTTAATTAATACGTACACTAATAAATTCACTTCTTTACAAATAGGCCGTACAATTTTTTTTAATCTCTCAGGATGTCTAAGTTCAAAGACAGACCGAAGGACGGATGAGTCTGGATAATCATTTATGGTTTTAAATTTTCTTTACGGCTGTAGGAGTTTTTTCGCAATGTTTTCTTTAATTATATTGGCTTCACCAGCTCAATTATGTTTTATTTGAAAATGTAACACCCGCCAACAAGGTTCAATTATAAATGCATTTTACCAGAGTATCGAACTCGTTTTGTATAGGTTCTGTATTTTTCTTTTGAAATGCATGCGTAAGAATAGTGTAGTATAACGGTTAATTTTATAGGTTGATGATTGGATATATGAGTACTAATATTTTTCAATTTGTATTAGCATAAGGAGTATCATCTTTCAAATATTCCAAATTTTTTTGTTTTGTACTTCGCCCACGTAACACTCAAATCATGCATTCGTTTTTGCACACATCATTTGAAACTGAGGACTAATTCTCCATCGATGAATCCATTCAATGTCACAATTATAAGGTGGCTCCACGAGAATTGATATATAACACGTGCATGGAAGATTTGTTTGAATCTAGGAGTAATATCTTAGAAGGAAGCAAATCCTCCAAGTCCAAAGAATCTAAAATTGCAAACGGTGTTACACAAGGGAGCAAACAGGGCCCTCCCTCTTTCTGAGCTCGACCATAAGGACTTTAAATCTGTGACGGGCCTAGAAGGAACCAAAGAGCCATAGCATCTACCGCCCCCGTAAGCCAAGTGATAACAATAGAAGAAACTAGGTTTAGAGCAGGTAGGAGAAAAGGCTCAAATATATTTAGGCCCCATCTGGCTGGAGAAAAGGATTAGCAATCTCGTCAGTTCCATCAGTCGGTGATACAAGCATTACTGCAGTTCCCCTACAAACCTGCAATATAATGATGGAGAATTAGTCGAGATTTTTTTCTTTTCTTTTTGAAGAGCAGTCAAGATTTTTTTTTTTTTCAAAATTTGGCAATCTAGCTATATCAATGAGGTCCTTAATATGTCAATTCAACCCAACTCACATGACGCACTTAAGAGCAAGTGCACCAATAGATAGCAAAAAATGCTCTTCAACAATGCAAGTTTGTATTTTTGCTGGTCCCGTTTGACTTTCCTACTACACCTGTACTCTGTAAAGATAAATCTATCCTCCTTTTTATTTCTATTAAATAATACAAAATATTCGTTAGTGGGTGAACACCAGATGTGGTGTTGTGCGGATAGAGAGTCCGCATGAGAGAGAAACAATAAACTATTCGTTGGTGGGTGAACAACGCGTCAGAAAAATGATAAACAACTGGATTGCTTGTGAGCAGTACCTCGGCAAGAGAAGCGAGGTATTGTAGCTAGAGCAAGAATACCTACGGGTTTGTAGAGGCTGGTGCAGGAGAATTCTCTCATATCGGCAAGCAAAAATACCTAAAATGCTTATTTAGCTCTTCTGGTGCACTTGCTCTAACGTTTAGATGTAATGCTCAACCTTTGAGTCAAAAACATAAGATTCGATACCACCCAACACTTCATTGATATGAAAAGATAACAAATCCTAAGATTTACCCTCAATGAATTGGTAAAGGAGGACCAGATTAAGGGAAAAATCTGAGTTTGAACCTTGGAGTCTCAAAAAACTAGACTCTTCCACAGAAGAGTTTTATTTTAAATCCGGACCGTCCAAAATAGAATAGACGGGCTCACTACAGGGCCTCCGGATTTGACCATTAAGTGGGAAGCAAATACAAAATTCGTGACAACAAATGGTGGGTGAGGGAAATAACAATGATTTTCTCAGAACTGATCCAAGACAAACAAGAACTCTAAATATAGTATTAGCAGTGTGAATAAGATGAAACTTGATTTGTTGGAGCGAAAGATCCCTCTTTGGAAGCCATGGGTCAAGTCACGTGGGAATAAATCTTTTTGGTCCAATAGTTGTGCTGGGTAGTTAAGTTATTTGTTTTTATTCGATTTGTTTAGTTTGAAGATAGAGATGAGATTTGATCAGTTAGTTTCTACGTTAGGCTATAAATCAGATGATCAAGGTTATAATCATGAGACTTTGACTGATGAAAACGAGAGTTGCTTGAAATTAGGGCCGTGGCCCTTGTGTGTATACCCTCTCCCCTTTCTTCTCTTACTGTCCTGCATCACACAGGATGATACGTAAAAGGTCTACCGTGAGGTCCATAACTCAACGACATTGACTAAATTGTCCAAAGCTCTCCCATACAGGCTGGTAAATATCAATGTGCTTGCAGCTGAAGAGTTCAAGACATCAGATAATACAGAAAGAAGTACATTAACGGCACAAATATCCTGGGGAACTGAATATGAGGCGATCGATCTAAATCTCTCCCACAGAACTGAGGATGCGCCTCAATCTCCTATGTGTGAAACTACGGGACTAGCTCCTATGGAGGTTCATCTTGGTCTGGAGTTACGACGAAAATGGAGTCAGTGTCGAATAAAGTGAAGATTGGGGAGGCTTGGTGAACGAATGCCTCCACAGTTATCACAGAGATGACTCTATAGTGATGGCATATAATCAAACCGGAGACTAGGAAAAACATCAGTTCGTTAGTCCGCTCCTTCTGATTGCTAACCATCATTGTGGGTAAAAAACAGAAAAGAGAAAAAGGGCAAACAAGGCTACACTAAGGTTGGAGATTAATCCCATGGCCCCCAACGTTAGATTGCACAAATGCATGAAAACAAATGAGAGATCTAAACAGTGAGCTCCAATGAATAATTTCAGAGAAATTAGCAATATTTTTCCAAGTTTTACTGAACAACTGCTGAAATGGTCATTCCTTTCTCTAATAATAAAAGGAAAGATTACGCAATTATTAGTGAATCATTGGTTCCAAAAAGATACATTTCTTTTCTGCATAAACCCCTCAAAATGAGAAAAAAGGTCAGGAAGGGATATATGAGGGATTGCAAAAGTATCAGTTCTACAAAAATGTCACCTAGTTCCAGACTTATAAAGAGATGGACCGGCAGAGAGCATCCAAAGAAAAACTAGAGATTAGCTGTCAAATATTTTAAGCTCACTGTGCAATTCTATACCACTTTTTAGAGGTCCCCCGCCGCGTGCGCACACCCACACCCACACCCACAACAAACAAAAGATGCAGTACAGTAACACAGACCTTGCCTTCCACCAGTTAGCTTGACTTGGACACCCTTGTCAACAAACTTTGCCAGATCCAAGACTGTTTCTTTCCTGCCTGACTGAAACAATGATCAACTAGAATTGATATGAAGCAACAACTCGGATCAAATTAACAAAATGCATGTTTTGGGCTACATTCACCGCTATTTGGTTCATGTTTCCTACTTCTGTTTCAAATTTCATACGAGAGTTCTGATGGCATCTAGAAAAACATTATGTATGCCTACAACAAATTTGTGTTGGGAAAAATAGCACCCCCAAATTCCCACAAGTAAATCACGGAAGGAAATTAAGTGCGCAGCGAATAAAAATCAAAATGTGCAAACCACAAGCAAAAGAGACACGAGCAATTTTTACGTGGTTCCCCCAAAAATATGAGGTACGTCCACGGGACCGAAGTCCGATTCCACTATCACCAAAGTTCGAACAAGTGGGTTTACAAGAGATTCGAAAATCTCACAAACACCCTAAGGTGTATCCAACAAATTACAAATAAACAAGAGGAAAGACCTCACCAAATTTGAGTAACAAAACCCTCCAATCTGCTGCAAATGGAGAGAAGAAACAGAGAACAAATCAGCCCCAAAGATGCCCGAAACAAGCTGCTAGAAGTTGATTAACAATCGAAGAAGTCGGGCTGCAATTACAGATTCTCCTTTGACTCGAAGCACGCACGCACAGATTGAGCACTCACGTTTTTCTTCCAAAGGCAACTGATGGTATTCTTTCCAGAGACTACTAATTTAATTTCCCAAAGAGACAAAATGCTAATTAGCTTCCAAGAGAAGCCAGAATAGTCACATGCCAAGCATGTGCCCTCCAAATGACTAAATATGTAGAATCTTCTACCCCAGAACAATCCCACTGATTTTAAACTTATGGGCCAAAACAAATTATTGGGCTACCACAAATTATTGGGCCTCCACAAAATTAGAATAAGGAGGGACCCAACAATTTGTTAGAAATGGAAGAAATGGAAGCTCTCTTTCATATGACAATGCCAATACAGATTCAAAAGGGTCCCCTAAATTACAGCTGTTCGAGAAACAGAGGTGAGAAGCGGACGTCAAGGGTTGTTTCCCGTAGTTGTTTACTTGTTTATGGAAGTCGAATCAATCAATCATCAGTCAATCAATCAATATCCCAGTGTTGCCAAATACGTACAACCACCACGGTATGTCAACCTGTACATGTAACATGTCGAACGCGGTAAGACATTACAAACATTTTTTGTCTGGCGCTCACATTGCAATTTTTTAATTTCCCAACTTGGTAGCTAGGAGCAATATTTGCAAGAATTTGTAAATTACTCCTACAGAACCGGATGGATGAATTTAAAGTTTTTGTTTTTTTCATCAAGGATAGCTACTTGATAACTTTAATTTACTCTTTTTCATTGTGACTTTCACCCTTCTATTTGTCCACGTTTGAATTATTCGTAAATTGGTGCTCCATCTGCGACACGGAGATTAGGTGTTGGGTGTAGGTTCTTAACTTTATTATCTGTTTTATGCGCTCCCATGTATTGAACGGGATCAATGCTAGTGTGGCCCGGGGAGGATAGAGCGGTCCCTGCACACCTCCCAATTATCCCATTATTGATCCCATTATTTTAGCTTTTGTTTGTACGAATTATGAAGGGAGATCCCCTCTCAAAATTGTTATATCAGTATATGAATATGAGGATGATATTTTATTGTTAATTTATGAATACATGTGATTCGGTCCCCGTATGACGAATCCTGCGTTAGCCACTGAGTGTGGCAGAAGTGAAAGTAATAGAGTCCTAACAAATGGAATCATAACATGATTGGGTTGATTTTTCCAATCTATGATACAAGCATCCGTGATTTTCGGGCGGAATACCGGATATGTGTCGGGTGCGGCTACTTTTTCTTTCGGACACTTCAAGAAGAAGAAGAAATTCAAACTTACCATTATGAAGGGTAGAGGTGGAATTGAAGAAGAAGAAGAAGCAGATCGGAGATGGGGAATTCAGCCGACTACACTCTCGATGTAGAAGACGATGAAAATTGAAAATTGAACCGGTTGATTGAACTTGGGCCTTTGTTTATGATTCGGCCTATTTACCCATTTTAGGCTATAATATTGGGCCAGCTAATTGTATTGGATCTATTAACCCATTTTAAGCTACTAGGTGTATAATATTTATTGGAAAACAAAAGAATGGGATAAATTGCTGTGATCAATTTTTTATTACAATAAATTTAAAAAATATACAAAAAAAACAAATTACAAAGAATAAAAAATAAGTAAATTTCTAGGGTTTGTGATGTGCACCTAGTGCACAGCACGCGTGATGTGCAATTCATTTGGGGTCCATTTCATCCTGTACTTTTATTGGAATCATTTATTATGTTCGTCTTGTCAAATTTGTGGTCCACGTAGAAGTTCATGTTGATCGAAGATCTTTTCACTATGTTTTCAGACTAGAGGTGTTGAATGGGCCGTGCCGTGCTGGCCCAGCCCATTTATTTCTGTGCCTAGCGTGCTTCATGCCGTGCCGTGCCGGACCCATTTAATAACTGTGTCGTGCCGTGCCGTGCTTTTTTGGAATATCCTCGGCCCAGTCACGGCCCACGGCCCACCACAATTTGTGCCGTGTCGTGCCGTGCCATCTCGTGCTCGTGCCGATTCTCGTACCCGTGCACAATCGAGCCTTGTAAAGCTAAAAAATACTTTCAAAAAATTATCATTACTTTTTAAAAATTGATAATTACAACAAAAAATTAACACACTTAATTCAAAAATATCAAACATTTTATTGATAATTGAACTTTGTAATACAATAAATGTGATTAAATAACAAATGCATCATTATAACTTGAAATATGAATACATCCTAACTAGGTTGACACCTGCTCAAACTATCAATCATACGCATTCCTTAAAATAAAATAAAATAAAATAAACAAAATAATAACAATACTTTTCCACTAATTATAGAAAATTTCTGCTAATTACTATCTATATCTAAGTTTGAAAAATATTCTGTAATATCATCCACTTTTGAGTTTTGAATTAATTTTATTTGCCATTATACGTGTTTGTGCCGTGCTTTGTGTCGTGCCCGTGCCGTGCTCCGTGCCTCACCGTGCCCGTGCCGTGCCCGTGCCATGGGCTAAAAAATGATGGCCCAGCCCAGCCCACTTTAGTGTTCGTGTCATGCCGTGTCAGGCCCATACCGTGTCGTGCCGACGATAAACATGCCGTGCCCGTGTCGTGCTCGTGCCAGCCCGGCCCGTTCGACACCTCTATTTCAGACTATATTTTTCTTGAAAACAAAACAATCAAAGAAACTATTGTACTTGATTTTTTTTCTACAAAACAATAAGCTCAATGGTCACCGATCAAATAGTTAACGATGTCCGATCAACATGAATTTTTACATGGAACACATACTCGACGAGACAAACAAAATGAATGATTCGAATCAAACAACGGAACCCAAGGTGGGCCCAAAATGGAGAGCACAGCAAGCGTGCATAGCACAAAATTTGAACCCATAGCAGATGAGTTGGAAGTAATTAGTCAGCTCTTAATTGATCTTGGGCAAATAATGTGTTATCTTTACCTCTAATATAATAGTGACAAGGATGGTTCACCATGTTGACTCACCACGTGTGAAGTAATTAAATAAAGTCTATACAAGCCGGCCCCAGGGTTACTCTGATTGGTTGGTGAGTTTGTTCTTCACACAATTGATCAGGATTCGATTCTTGGGATCAAGCCAAAAGAATAACTTCCTGTGAATTCTCTAGCATTTGCGTGAATGGCTTGACTTGCCTTTGACCTAATTGAGGAGGAAATTAGTCGTGGTGCGGTTAAGCTGGCCCAGATACTCATGAACGTCGAAGGAAAAAAAGACTCAAGTCTATACACCAAAATGATTAAAAACTATATTGTTACAACGAAGTAGCAGTATACTATGTACATATACCTCAACCAATTGTTTTTTCATTTTTTTTTTTATAAAATCAGATACATATATTCATAACGAAACAGTATATAGGATCCTACTGGTCCGAACAACAGCAACAAAGTAACAAAATAAAAATTCGTTAAAACTAAACAGTTGGAGTGTTGGAGACGACCGATCCACTCGTAAATATGCAACCAAATGGTTTTGATAGTTGCACATGGAGGTCTACCCAGAGATTGCGCGCCACGGGGGTTCTTGCCCGTGATATTGGGTGATTACGTTTTTACGTGAAGTGAAGGACACGAGAAATAAAAACAAACTTCACTTTTTGGACCACGAAAGCTCACCAGCCCTTTTTATATACACGTCTACTTGAACATGACATATATGGAGTAATAAATTCACAAGTCTTTACAAATAGGCCGTATTAATTTTTATTTTTTATCTCTCAGGATGTCTAAGTTCAAGAACAGATTGAGGGGCGGATGAATCCGGATAATCGTCCTATAAACTATAGTTCTAAATTTTTTTTACGACTGTAGTAACTTTTTTCATAAATTCTTTTGAACTGCATAGGCGGGTCCAATTAATGTTTTACTAGTTTGAAAATGTATCACTCGCTTACAAGGTGTTAGCCCAAAGGTTTCTATAGAACCTTAGTAATTTTGATGATAACAAAATAGATTTTATTAAAAGAGAAATATAATTGATATTGTAATATTTTGATACTCATTTGATTAATTGTTTATTTTGTAGAATTTGGATGAGATACATAAGAAGAGATTTCACGACAAATCATTATCTCCAATAGCCAAAATTGTAATTAAAAGGAAAATATTAAAGACAAATCTTTTCCTCATTTTTTTTATTGGCTCAAGCGCTCCAAATGGAAAATAAATGTTGAAGGAGATTCAAAGATCATGCATGGAAAAATAGACTAGCTCTTATTTTGGGAAATCTCAAATGGTCAGAACTTTGCAGGGGAAGTCGGCAATTTGAATTTGAAGAAACAATGGATGGCTGCCTAACCAAGTTCCAACGGCTAGAGTGCAATAAAAGGAATGATTGTATTGGTGACTTATAATGGTTGCTAGTGCATGCAATAAAAGGAATGATTTCATTGGTGCCTTACATTGGTTCAAACGGCTATTTTTAAATGAGGGAATTACATGCATCTTGCAATTGGAAGTCAACAAGAATGGAAAGGATACTAAGGAATATTATGGAGCTGATTGTCTCTAACGGCTAGGAGACAAAATTTAATTCAATTGGGTCTTGGTCAATAAAAAGAGAAGACAAAGGAAGCAATGCTATAGAGAACTCTTTGAAGAAAATATGTGTGAAGCTATCACTTGCAAATCAGTCATTCAACTCTACTCTTTCATCTTGATATCTATACACTTGTGTGAGAGTTCTTGTTTTGATCTTCATTGTAAAAAGGATTGTAACCCTTGTTTTTACTCTTGTGAGAGATTATTTTTTTGAGTGATTTTTGTGTGAGAAAAATTACTCGGGTAGGTGTTACCAGCACCGGAGTCAAAACTAGTTGGGTTAGGTGTGACTAACACCGGAGTCAAAAATAGTTGGAGCGATTGTGAAGATATTGCTTGTTGTAACGGTTTCTCTAGCACTCGCGAAGCTAGAAAGTGTTACTATTGGAGATAGTGCAGCAAATCCTGAGTTGGACACTTGGGTAGTGGACTAGGCCGTGAAGTTGCGGACCGAACCACGATAAATCTTTGCCTTCGATTTCTCTCTTCCCTTACGCTTTATTTTATGTCATATATTATTACATGCGTGCTTGAGTGATTTAATCTAATTATTAGGTGTTGCACTTTGTTTTTAATTCCGTATTATTATTTGAGATACATTATTCACCCCCTCTTGTGTGTTGCTATCTGGGCCAACACAAGGTTCAATTGTAAATACATTTTACCGGAGTATCGAACGCGAAGTAGGGGTTCTATGCCGCCGTTGCCTCCCCCTGCCCCTCCCTCCCCCCATTATTCTCTTTCTCCATCCTTCAATCTCTCTCTCTAGCTCTATCTCTATCTATCTTTCTCCTCTCTTTTTTTCCCTCTTTCCTTTCCCCATCTTCCGTCTTCCTCTTCTCCTCTTTCTTCTTTTCTTTTTACAGGTGCGCGGCCATGGCATGCACTGGTGGCGGTTTGAAGGTCTACAATGGCACACAGAATCCATGGGTTTAGCTTTCCTGGCCATTTGTGAGGATCAATTTGGCGGTCTCTCAACGGTCGTCTCATGGGTGGGTGGCGCGTTGGCGGTGTCAGAGTTTTGGCCTTCTTCTTATCCTTCCCCATCCTTCGTCGATCTGATCTGTGTTTTCATCAGCTTTTATGGCTCTCGCCGGTTCCACTGTTGGGTGAACTGGTTCTTGGCTTAACGGCTAGGTGGCGGTGGGCGCTGGTTGAAGTCACTGAGCCTCTTCCCTCTCCCGGTTGGTGGTTTCAGCTCGCCACCGGTTCTCATGGTTGATGTGACCGGTTTTTGTGCCTAACGGCTAATGGTGGTTGAGGCTGTTGACGATGGTCGTTGGTGGTTCTCTAGTCGGCAGGTGTTGGTGGGTGGCGATTGGCGATGGCTAGGGTTGGTCTTGGGTTTGGGCTGCTTTGTTTTAGGGTTAGGCCTCATTGATGTATCAGGTATGCTCTATTTTGGGCTAGACCTTTGGGTGTTTTGGGCTTCACTGATATATTTGGTATGACCTTCTTTGGCAAAGGCCTTTAGGTGTTTTAGGACTTGTCCCTATGAGTGTTTTAATTCGTCAACCCCTTGGTTGGAGCTACGGGTGTAAACAAGCCGAGCTGAGCTCGAGCTTGGTTCGTTTAGTAAACAAGCGAAAAATTGAGTTCAAGCTCGGCAAGTTCGTAAACAAGCCGAGCCCTTAACGAGTCGAACCAAGGTAATTTACTTAACGAGCCTCCTTAAACAAGTTGAGCCTATATAAATGAGCCGAGCTTTTGCGAGCCGAACCGAGCTTTACCGAGCTCGTTTACTAAACGAGCCTAAAACTCGAACTCAAGCTCGGCTCGATTACTAAACGAGCAAAACCGAGCCTTAACGAGCTGAGTCACGAGCTGCTCGATTCATTTGCAGCTCTAGTTGGAATCCTCTTCCCTCTCCCCCCCCCCCCCCCCCCAAACTTGATATACCCTTATCAAGTTTTCATGAATAAACTTTTTGCCGATAAAAAAAAAATGCACAAGAATACCGTGTGCATTTATGTAATTGTATACAACCAGAACGGTTAATTCTACAGGTTGATGGGTACATATATCTAATAATTTTTTTGTAGTGTTTTTCAATTTGTATTAGCACAAGGACTACCATTTTCAAATATCACAAATTTTTATGCAACGTTCGCGCTCCCACCTAACACCCAAATCATGTGTTCATCTCTCTCTGAGTTAATTTTCGCACGCATCGTAAGAACTGAGCACCAATTTCACCATCGATGAATCCATTCAAAGTCAGAACTATAAGGTGGCTCCAGAAGAATTGATTGCACCCGGAAGGTTTGTTTGAATCTGATATCTTAGAAGGAAGCAAATCATTTGGGTCCAAAGCCTCAACTACCAAGTCAACCCATTGTTTCATATTTGTTTAGTACATCTATCTATAGCGGGTCGGGGTCCGGGGACCATGTAGTGCCCCAAATCACTACATGGTTATAGTCCCCAATCACAGCCGTCCGTTCGACAATCAACAATTCGGCTTATCTAGCTTCATGTTAATAAAGATAAATATTTTACATGTGATAATCTGAACCGTTGATTGCCGAAAAGATGGCTGTGATTGAGGTGTAACAACCCGGATTTTCGGAGGAATTTTTTTTATTTATTTAATTCAATTGTTGCAAAAACCCGAATTTGCGTAAATAAAAATTCGAATTATAATTTTAAGATAATAATTTTCTCAGAAAATTATTTAATCGTTGATCGATTTATTTTAATTAGTATTTTTTTTCGTCCGCGTAATTACGTACACATGCCAAAGGACGATACGGTAATTCAACTAGCATCTAACCCTAGCCCTATCTAGAATTAAATGTCTAAGAATCCCATGGGATTCTCTCCAAGATTCCCT
>JAXBDA010002071.1:0-46558 GCA_036023075.1 Gaultheria prostrata | reverse complement strand
TCAGTAAGAATATTTTCGTTGGGCATATGAGTCATATTTTAAATCGGTTTCTCGGATTCGGACCTCAAATCCGGGTGGCGACTCTAAAAGCGAATCTTTTGAAAATCCATGAATCAATCGAATCGGGACGCATTTTCCGCGGACCGTCAACAGCTTTCTATTCTTCTCTCTCAATCTTTCGTTGCATCTTCTCTCTCCTCTCCCCTCGCCATCCTCTGCCAAAGAAGGAGAGAAATACCATCTGCAGCCCATAAAAATTTGTTCCATATGGAGAGCTGAGTAATACAAAGAGGTGGTTGTAAGTCATTTAATTTCTCTGTGTTTTTTCTTGTTCCATACATAGTTAATTCTCTTAACCCTCAATATATGTTTTCTATGAAGGGTGTTGGTTCTTGTTCGATGAATGATGAAGGGTTTTTATTGATGGTCTTCGGTGAGCATCTCAGTTTTCAGGACGGTGGCCCTCAGTTTCTCAGTTCTCGGTGAAGCTGTCTGAACTTATGATTTCCTCTTTTCTTTTTATTTTTGGATCCAATTTTTTTACCATAATTTGATGAATTTAATTTTATGCACCCTTATGAAACTCAAAAGGACCACTTCTGTCTTTTCATTTGTTTCCTTATGTTACTTAAATTTGAGTTGATTAACTAGATGTTGCTTTATTTGAGTAAATTCAAGTATTGGTGTTAGGATGTGATCAGTATAATGGTCGAATGGTTAAATCCCGTGAAGTTAAACATATTTTGTAAGTGCCTACATACGTGAGTGTTTTAGTTACTAAAAGAAAAGGACAGTACAATTTACAAACTCCGTCACGATTCTAATAGAGTGCCTTCCTATAAGTGGGCGTGAGAAAAAAGGCTGCCAGAACTATTTTTCTATGGCTAGGTTTTTTTTTTTATCTGGCAAAAAATTTATTAATCTTTACTTTAACAAACTTCTAAATTCTGATTAAAGATTCTGAAAAAAAGACTAACGAACATCCATACATGCGTATATCCATATATGTGTATAAATTATTAACATTAATTATAGATACATGCTTTAAAAGTTTAAAGCAGTGACCCACTGGGGAATGTGGCCAGCACACCACAACTGCACGAGCAACCAGAAAAAGGCTAGGTTGTTGAGGTTACTAGGGTCATATATTCACCTCTAGAGTTTCAAATTCTATTCATGGCACATTTTACACGCATCTTGATTAATTTCAGGATTTTAAAGTCAATTACTAGACAAACCTTCCAATGACCCAAGATTTAGAATGTTTGGCATCCGTGAAATTCAAACATTTAGCCTCATGGAGGACATTCATTTGAGTGCAGATCTGCTGTCCCAAAAACCTTGTCCCAACTCCCTATCCCATTCATACGAGCCGTCCATCCAAGAAATCGACGGCTGAGATTCGCAAATAAACATGGATGACTCAGATTTATTTGGGATGAGATGAAATCCGAGCCGTTAATTGCTTGGATGGTCAGTTCGGATCCATGAGACAGAGAATTAGAACAGGGAATTCGGGACAGCGGATCCTGTAGCCATTCACTTGGCCAAACCCTTGCATTCACCTGGGATTTAAAAATTGAGTGTGATATTCAATGATTGTACTTGTTAGATGTCTGTCGTAATTTCTTCTTGACAAGCCCCAATTCTAATCAATGGACTCCCATTCTTTTTCAAGTCCACTTTCCACTCTGGAGATCGTGGCTAGATGCTTCTCATGTCTCATAACGTCAAGCAAAGAAAAGAAACTCCCTCGTGGGAAGAATTTTAGTAAACAAAATCTTATCATCCAAGGTGCTCAAGCAAGATTGGAAATCGCAGTCCAATCGCAACATGTATTTATAGATTTGTACTCATTCAAATCTCGACCGCTACACTTATTTCAAGTGCTCTGAAAATTGGTTTTTCATACATCATGTTCGGATATTCTATATTTTGTTGGAAAGTTTACCCGACATGTGTTTGTCACGGGGCAATCGCTGGAAATTCATATGACCCAACCGGTGCTTTTCACCGGGAAATCGCTAAAAATATGACCCGATGGGTGCTTGTCACCGGGCAAATACGCAACCTTTAAATTGTACTATTTTTAGTAATATCAATTTTAAATTCTTAACTTTTATATAAAAATCCTTAATATTTGGATAGGAATTCTATATCAGCAGTGTGCACACAGGTAGATACTAGGAACATGCATATCAAGTGCACTGTGCACCAATATCTAGGGTGCAAACAGTGCCGGATCCAGGAATCCAATCCAATGGGGACACCTTATTAATTATAATCGTGTTTTCTACTCAATGATCTTACTAAATTAAGACATTTATTATGGACTATAATGTTTATAATGCATATATTTTATAAAAAAAGAACAGAAAATGAGCACATAATTAATTCTACATTTTTATTTTGAGATATATATGAGTGTGTATGTTAAAAATAGCGTTATATTGCATAATTATGCTAAATATATAATATGAATTTTTTTTTTGAGTTTTGCGAGGGGGTCAGTGGGGGCACGTGCCCCCACGTGACCCCCCTTTGGTCTGCCCCTGGGTGCAAACCGGCCAAGCCAAGTGGAGCTTGACTTTGTAGTTTTTAAACTCGGCTTATTTACTACATGATCTTAAAACTTGAGCTCAATAAATTTACTTAACAAGCCTTTTTAAATGAGCTAAGTCTATGCAAAAGAGCCAAGCTTTAGAGTTTTAGAGTGGGGCACGTGATCCCCTGGTTTTTTGAGACTTTCACTTGAGCCCCTAGAATTTTGGGATATCTTTCATTTGTTCCCTAGAAAATTGCACAAATGCCCCTTGATACATGGATATCATCAAGCTAACAACTCTTATAATTCTCAGAAGTGACTCCTAAATCAAACCACAAAACTGCTCCCGAACAACTCGATTTATTTGCGACCCTTCTTATATGCATGTCTAGATTTCAAGCGCATGTTTGTGTGTGTACACAACTGTATGAGTGCGCGGGGGGGGGGGGGGGGGGGGGGAAGGGGGGTGAGTAGAAATCCACATTCTCCATAGAAGATTGTCAAAATCTTCAATGGCCTATAAGAAATCAATGAACGAGCAAAAACCATCCAACCTATAGCGTCTCGTATGGTCCAGTAACACAAAATTTAAAAATGACCAAAAAAACAGAGCAAAATTTGTGAATTGGAAGAGTGGTTGGCAGGTATAAAGAATGAAAAAGGCCTTTTTCTGCTTTACGCTGAATTAATGTAAGCAAAATATATGAGTTGCTGCCATTCTCACACTTTGATTTGAGAATATATATCCCACTAAATTCAATCGAATCGATAGTGAGGATTCTGACAGCGTCTTGGAAATTTATTGTGTCGGTTTTCATAGGATGTTGCATACTAGTTTTATAATTTTATTTATTCGCTTCCGCACTTTGTTAAACCTTTTTGATAAATTGCATCTCTGTTATCATTGGTGGATAATTTTATAGTTGGGTTCATGGGGTGGTTGTTTCCTGTGCTTATGTCGAGACCTCTTTGGCTTTGGATTGTTTAATAATAAGGAATAGTCATTTAGTGTTTGTCGACTTCATTTGTATTATTTTTTTTTAATAAAAAAATTAGGCTTCGTGTTCCATGGGTTTGCCCGTGACATGGCCAATCATTTCCCATTTTGGGGCGTGACAGAACGTATATAGTTTCACATAATAATCCTCAAAATTACGTTGCATTGAACACAATTCATGTAACAGAACAATGAGGAAAATTTTGAAGATTTTCGTCAGCATGTTAGTGGTTAGTAAGTTACAACAACAGACCAACGTCGCTATATCAAGTTGAACCTGAGATCTCTCCTGATGTTGCAAATGTCTGCGTGCACCTGTATATATCTTGTGTTGTCCTTTATACTTTTAACAAAATTTACAAGAACTATTGCTTTGACCTAGCGTGGCACTGATAGAGATATGAGTTGGCACCCAATTTTAAAAATAGATAAACACGTCCTAATTAAGGATAAATTGGTATGTTGGAGAGTGGACACTGTTATAAATACTACAATATTTAGATTTATTCAGAGATGTCAACATCCAACCTATGCTTGACATCACAACATGCAAAAGAAATACTATTGTAAAAAAGATGAGAAAAAAAAGGAGAACGCGTCTATGGGTACACCATACTGGTGTATCCCAAGTGTACACCAGCCCATCTCAACCGTTCAAAAACGTTTTGGACGTTCCGGATTTTTTACAAACTATTCGCGCAAAGAGTTTTAAACTATTCGCGCAAATAGTTTGTTTAAATCGAGAATGTCCAAAATGCTTTTGGACGGTTGAGATGGACTGATGTACACTTAGGGTAAACCAGTGTGGTTTACGAATATCTTTTTCCAAAAAAAAGTGGGTAAGTGGTTTTATGAGTTGGTGTTTCTTGGATTGAGGGAGAAAAGGGGGAGACAAGAATGGGAAGTAGGTAAAGTTGGCATTAGGGATTTTAGTACTATAAACACACCACACTTAAAAGAAAAATAATTCATAATTGGAGGCAAAAAAATAGTGGAATTATGTTAAAATGATGGGATGTAAGTAGATTGTGGGACCCCTTGTATCACCTGCAAGATTTGCCATGTAATTTTCCATTTATTTGCCCAATGGGAATAAAAAGTGATGCTAAAAGGAAAAGAACACAAGGGGAATGACCACAAAAGTTTACATGAGATGATTACGATTATGACATTATTCGAATAATTATCTCATTACTTTAAATCCGCTCTCAATTGCAAATCTTAGTGTGCCATATTTTACGGTTCTTGTATACTACGAAGATCATATGAAGACGGCGACCTCAGTAAAGCACGAAAGAGAGTAAAAGAAAAAGGTGGAGGATTCATTGATGATGCCCTTCAAAAAAAAAAAAAAAATTTCTAGAAAATTAAGTGCCCTAACTAGATATATTCACACCAAGTCCAATAAAAACTGTTGTGTGTATGATTTGCTTAGTGAAAAAATCAAAAGTTCTAACCTCACAAATCCTTACTGTTGCTTGTGGGCAAGAGACCCCTGCCCCTTGTTAAATCAGGTGTAAAGAACGAGTAATTATTCTGAGTACAGCAATGTGATGCTCCGGAGCACTTTAACATCACACATTCAAATGAGATTCATACACTTAGTTGTGGGTCTCACAAAAATATGTGGTGCTACGGGAGCACTGAATAATGTCACTGTAAAGAACATGTCTTGTTTCACTTGTGTCATGTGATCTGTTTATGTTTGCTAATTTATCTACGTGAATTCATACGATCACCAAGTTTAGTTGTTAGATTCATACGCACCTTGCAGAAAAAGTAGTAATTAAGTGAAATAATGGTGTTATGTTTGGTTATAGTTACAAACTCCATTTACTTAGGCTTAATTGTTTGCTAAGAACACTCTATATCCATAAAGCACCCATGCCACCAGCACCGGTTTTGGTGCTTGGATCCAATTAGTGACGCAGCGGAATTCACGAGAGAATAATTAGCGTACTATTCCAAAAGAAGATAAGTACTCGAATCTACGAGTGTTCTTGAATCCACAATAGAAAAAAGAGAAAAATCTCAAAGTTATATTGATAGATTAAAAGTTGTTTAAAAGACTCCCTCAGCCCTTAGGCTTACACCTAGTAGGAGTCCTAACCATAAGGTAACTTAGAGTGGAGACCAAGTAAAACGATTACTTGCATACCAGGATTAACAGAAAGGAAATAAGATCTCCAAGGAAATAAGAAATCTTACCAAAACTAGAAAATTGGAAACGTGCAAAACAGGCAGCACAAATAAGATCTCCCAATAACAATATTATTTCTAAATAAAAGTTTCCAAAATATAATACTCCTACGATCTTGTCCTACATTAGTCTCCTTTGCTTCAAAAGAACTCGTCCTTTAGTTCTTGATTCCCTTCCAATAAAATTTCATAGGAAAGATTAACGATAACTTCTCTGCACGCTTCAATTGATTTAAGAGATCCATAAAACAACACATCGAACTTTATTCTTAAATTGCATGTTCTCTTGACCTTGATCCATCATAGAGTTGGTTGGTAGATCAAGTACGAATGATGTCGCATGAAGAGCGTTTGTATTAACTTCACCACTAGGACAAGTCATACCTCCAAGTGGTTCACAAAGCTCAATATTGGTGACATTAACGTGTTGAGAAACTATGTGCACCAATTCATGACTTTCCTCTCTCTTTGGTTCTTGTACGTGGTCTGTTCTTGCAATATTTTCATCATCACCTTCAATTACTTTATTGGTTGCTCCTTCATCTGAGTCAAATTGTTTTCCAAGTATAGGGACACTCGAAAATTCCTCTTCGTCATCAAGTTCAACTCGATCTTCTTCCTCTTTTGCAATCTCATACCCATTATAATACCTAGGACATGAGAGATCTGAAATTGAACAATCTTGATTGGTTTCTTGACCTTCAAGAAGGCTTGATCGACTCGTATTCAATAGCCTCGGTGATGTATCCCTTGAGTTTTTTATATCCGCAAACACATAATAACTATTACTTGGAAAAGAACAAAGCAAGTCAAGGTTATCTCAGGACAATCACTTGGACTTGAGCTTTCTTTGGTACTCTTGATACAACATCTGACCATAATGTGATTGAAGAAATCTAGCACTCATCAATCGTCTTATCTTATCTTATGCCAAGCCATCATTGGCTGTTTATAATGGCTCCTTCGATTAGATTGCAATTGTTCCCACCATTTAAAAGCATAGCCTTGTAATTTACAAGCGATATATACAATTTTCTTTTCTTTTGGAATTTCCATTTACTCAAGGAACTTTTTAACTTTACGAAACCAATAAATGAAATTTTCAGGATGACAATACGCATTGAAATCAGGAACTGTTCCTCAAAAGATTCCCTTAGTCCTTAGGCTTACACCCATATTTATACTAGTAGGAGGCCTAGATAACAATATGGTAACTACTTAGAGTGGAGACCAAGCAAAATGATTACTATTGAGCTGCTACTCTCTGTTTGCTTAAGCTAATTTACCCATACACACACACACACACAAAACCGATTACTTGGAAACTAAGACTAACAGAAAGAAAATAAGATCTCCAAGGAAATAAGAGATCTTACCAAAACTAGAGAATTGAAAAAGTGCAAAACAAGCAGCACAAATAAGATCCCATAATAGTATTATTTATAAATGAAAGTTTCCAAAATATAATACTCCTATGATCTTGTGCCACATCAATCAGCCTTGATCCGGTGGAGGCGTCTTGTGGCGGTGACTGCAATTGTGATGGGAACAAACTCCAGCTGAATGCAAATCAAAGTCTATCCACCCACCTCCACGAGTGGACTGACGGGTTCCTACATCGGAGATGTTTTTTCAGTGACTTTTCTTTGTATTTTGATTTTTGTTTCTTTTATTCCCGGGACCAGTGAGTCCCTTTCTAGTTTGTACTGTTTGGTTTATAATAAGTATATGTTTCTTTTTTAAAAAACCAAAAAACAAAAAAGCAGCACCCATAATTAACTGGGATTGGCTCAGCTTGTCTAGGTTCTTGTATTTTATTTGGAGGTCAGGAGTTTGAATCTCTCCATCGACATGTAAGCATTATTTTCCTTATATTTGTTTAGATTATATCTCCCCGTAATGCGACTATATAGTGTAATGAACATGACAGGGCCCAAAAGCACAATATGTGACAATGTTAAAAGCGGAATATTTAATTATTGGAGGCCAATGGTAGTGGAAAATGGAAATATGTTTGATTGATGGGATGTAAGTAGAACGTGGGACCTTGTGTACATGACCAGCCAGATTTGCAAATGTGAATCCACTGATCCACCACTCTGACTGGTCATCATTCGTCCAAAGGAAATGGCCACGAAAGTTGAAAACCCTGACTTAAAATGTCCTCCCCATAATCACAAGACTAATGTGGTTTCTTAATCCCATTTTGATCACTTCAATTAGTCATTGAGTATAAATCTAGATGCTGTCGTAGATAAACTGATTGTAGCCTAACAGTTATTTCCTGATTGTCTCATAAGCGAGATCAGGGTTCAAGCTTCGGTAGAGGCATTTGGGGTTTAAGACTATGGATAGCTTCTAAACCCCTTCTGGACTAACTTATTAACTCCCCCGCTAATCCCCCACTGATGTATATCAAATGGCCAAAAATAAATAAATTACATTGGACCGGGTTTCTCTACAGTACCCTGACTTAAAATGTCCTCCCCATAATAATCACATTAAGACTAATTTTATTTCTTATTCCCCTTTTGATCTCTTCAACTAGTCATTGAGTATAATTCTAGATGCTGTCATAGATAAACTGATTGTATAGCAAGTTAATTACATTGGACCGGGCTTCTCTACAGTTGGAATGCAAATAGATCTTTGTTGTTACCTCCTGGGACGAATCCAAAGAGGGGCATGCGGGGTCACGTGCCCCCGGCCCCCGCTAACCCCCTCTCAAAACATACTATATATATTTAACATAATTATGTTATATAATGCTATATTTAGCATACACACCCATATATATCTCAAAAATAAAAATGTAGAGTTAAGTGCTTCAATTTTTATTGGCTGATTCATTTATAATTATTGGTTTATAAATTATTTGTTTATTGAAGATTTATCTTTTAATTTTCTTTATTTTTAACCGTCATGGGTAAATATTTTTAAAAAAGAACCATCTCGATCATTCTAAAACTTGTCAATTTCAAGATAAACCATACTCTAAAAGTTTTGTTAAAGATTGTGTGCTCATTTTTTTATCTTTAATTTTTTTATAAAAAGTATGCATAATAATCTTCAGTCCATAATGAATGTCTTAATTTAGTAAGATCATTGGCTAAGAAAAATTCCACGATAATAATTAATAAGGTGCTCCCACTAGGGTGAATTCATGGATTTGTCCCTGATTACATCCCTACCATTCAGCTTTACATTCAACAGGTCGGACTTCTTCCGGGGAAAAAAGTATTCTTCCAGGGAGGAGTTTTCTTATAATCTGGATCATTAAAAACACTTTTAAACAACTAGAATCACATAAACAGCTCTCTGTGGTCCAACATCAAGACTGCAGAGAAACCAGATTTAATTACATTAGCTATTTTTTACAAAATTGTGAAATGCAATACGTTATATAAGAGATATGTTGGCTTTTTTGGTGTAAATGCTTATTTGTACTTCAAATTCTTTTATTTCCCAAATTTACATCGTTTACAAGATGTAGGCTATGTCGACAACCGCCACAGTTGTTTCATTATAGTAAAAGCAAAATAGAATGCATCATAATCTTCATATCTGGACGCGGGGTTGCTGCTGTACAGCATGTGCATAGCAGCTTGTGCACAATCCGGACCATTCATTGCTTGGATAGATGGCCTAGATTTCAAACAAAAGAGAAATAAGGTTGTTCGCGCGAACAGTTTGTTTTCAATCTGAACCGTTAAAAACACTTGTGAACGGCTGTGATTGTGCACAGAGACTGCTATGCAGCCTGTGCACATCAGCAACCCGCGTCCGGATATCAGATTCCATGCTCTGATAAAGATAAATAATAATGGTAAAAAACAGAAAAGTTAAAAAGGGTTAAAAAAAAACAAAGAAGAAGTGCTATGAGAATGAGACATATTTATTTGTTTGGCTAAGTTGAAACTCCAATGACCTAGTATATTACCAAATTCAGGCAAAATCCAGGTTGGAAATAATTTAACAAACCAATTGTGGGAGACAACTTAACTTATCTGCCATGTTGAATGCATATACACTATTTAGTTAACTCACAATCAGCTTCAGTAATTGTAAATTCTTTTTAAAGCTTACCGCGGGTTGGTCGAGTTAGAGCATAACAGCAAGTAAGGATCTTATTTCTTCAGGCTTGCAGGTTTGACTCTCAAACTCAAAACAAGCAAAAAGAGCTCTTGAGGCGACTAGAGGATTTATTCCGATCGTTAGTTTCATAGTCTTGGAATCAGTCATTCTAGAGAGACGAGTCGTCTTGTTAATTCTTGCGAAGCTAGCAAAGGGTTGTTGTAGTCAACGATGAAAGTCACCTAAACTCGGTCTTGGTATCGGGATATCGTCTGGTTACAAGTAGGAGTTTGGCGCTTTGACTAATTTCCCTACGTGCTTCATCCGAGAGTCTCCATGAAACTTTCCCTTGTAACTCGATTTGGTTAGTTGCTGAAACATACCACATTATTTTACGCTATTCGTTTCGGGGAGGGAGGATAAGCGAAATCCTATGAGGTGGACACAATAACTATAATCTTTTCAAAGCCAACTAATTGATAATATTCCTAGGGTACATATAGTGGGAGACACCTTTCACATTTTCTGCATCAATAAATAAAAAAAATAGATTGATGTTAACGTCATGTTCGGGCATTGTTGAGGTCATGAAAATAATTCTGTTACTTTGCCCCCTCCCTCTCTCACTAAAATGATCTTGATTAAATTCATTTCAATTAAGTGAATTTAAAGGAAAGTAAAGTTGAGAGAGACAAAACAGCATTAAGACTGACAACTAAGCATGACCTCCCCAAAATTTTCTAATCAGTGGCAAAGCAGAAGATCATAAGGAGCAATCTCCTTTTCTATTGTCTTTACTTGAATTGGGTTAAAGGTGTGCAACTCACGATCAAATAAAGTATTATGAATCCCCTAGGTCCGGTGTGGATGGTTTGTCTAATTAAATCGATCTGGGAAAAAAATTAGTCGAGTTGCACGTAAGCTGACTCAGATACTCATCACTGTCGAACCCAAAAAAAAAAAAAAAAAGATAAAGCATTATGAATGTAATTCCTCATACAATTGTTCTTTTTACAACTCTAATTACTGTGTTGTACAAATTAGCACTGATGGAAAAAATATCAGAATAGAAAATACAATGAAGTAATATTATGAGCCCTAAAGATTAACACGACTGATCACCAGTCCGCGCTAAAATCAGTGAGAAAATTTTCTATGACGGAGGAGAATTCAACGAGTGCGCTATATACATATGTATCAACCCCGAAAACCCAAACTTTTAGAATTTCCATTTTGTCAAAATACCCAATGAAAGTAAGTCCGTTCCGTTATCGTAGTAAATTTGAGAACCAATGGTAAACATCTGCACGTTTTTTTTTTTTACTTGGCTTGATGTTCCAGTTTTAAAATGGTCTCCGCAAATAATCGTTAGAAGTAATTCCCCAGAGATCAATGGAAGTGCACGTAAACTGATTTGGACATCTTGAATTATGTGAAAAATATTAGCAATTTGTACGTTTTCCAACCCATCTCAATTTCTTCTTCCTGAACCGGAAATTCTCGTTCAGAATCCCTTTGAAATTTCGCGGCGGCTTCAATTAGCACGACTGAATTAGAAAAAGTAAATGACAAAAGGTTAATTGATTACATAAGTAATTAGTCAAGTCTATGGCCTTAATGTCTTGCAATAGTGTACTTGTTGATTTGTGTCCTTAGGGCCATCATTCACCAACTAATCCCACTAAGTTTTTTCTTTTTTCTTTTTTCTTTTTTATAGATTCCCGTTCCGCAACCCCTGGCTTAAGTCTGTGTGTTCCACAACAAAAACACACACTTTTAAGTCAACTTGTTTATGACTTTTTTTTTTTTGTCATTCGTTATTCCTAATCTATTACATGGGGGCCGGGAGGGGGGTATGAGACTCGATCCCGGGATGCAGTGTTGGGCATCCAAGAGCTCTACCGCATGAGCTAGCCACCACTTGCGTTTCTAACTTTAACTTGTGTGAGAAGTATAATTTAGGGGGCGGTTCCGCAAACACAACGAATAACACAATATTTGACACAACGATAATCGGAGCCCCACGCTAACAGTCGGAACCATTCAATTTGTTTAAAACATGTTTGTAAGAGTTCCTGAAAAAAATCAACTCATTTGGATATCGGTAAAGGCTTGATCGGTTCATTTCCTGAAAAACCTTAAAAACATGTTTTAAACATGTTTTAAACAAATTGAACAGCTCCGATCATTTGCTTGGGGCTCACAAAAAAAATTTGTATCAAAATATTGTGTTATTTGTTGTGTCCATTGAGCTGCCCCATAATTTAGAGTGTCAAATATCCAAATTGTCCATTAGAGTTATTAGGGCTTATCAACTCCATCCAGCCACACTTGTGATCTCGCTTCTCTATCTCTCATCCTTCTCCTCTTCATCGCTGCACCTCCCTCCATTTCCCTTTCCTTTATCTCCCCTTCTCCCTTCCATAATGAAGAAGTTAAAAAATGATCGAGAGCAAGGACTTGTGTAACCGGAGGATGCTGTAGTTAAAGGATGCAAGACCGGTGGGTAATTGCACGACTTGGGCAAAATTGTTTGTTATGCATTATTGGGAAAGGACATTTTTTATACTACTGAGTTATACTTTATTTGGCGTAAGGGCAATATTGTGGTGATGTGTAGTAAGGTTTTGACGTGGAAATAGCTAGTATATCTACCTAATTTTTTTTTCCTGTATTGTACATATATAATGGATCGCTACACTCATTCATGTACCATGCTATTATCGGGCAATTACGATGCGATTGTATTGTTAGGTTGCATTTTGCATTGCATAAGGACAATATTATCATTATCTTTCATAAGTAAGTAACCAATCTTAAATTAGTGGAACAAGCTGACTTAAGGTTACGGACTTAAGTCACGCTTAAGTCACTACTCAGTAGTTGCGGAATGGGCTCAAGCCACTGTCATTAAACAGTAGATCCAAATATCAAATATCAAACATCAAATTACAGATATCAAGACATCAAGAACATGGGAACAAACTCTAAAAAATCAACACTAAATCTCCCCAAACAATAACGCTCGACTACATTAAATATAATATGCACACGGCAACGGCATCTGCGGCTAGCCTAAAGAATGCTGACTTCCACCAACCATAAGGGGGACGTTGTCATTTCTGGACATTACTATCCCTATTCAATACGGAAATGGGAGAGATCATTCCCACTAGGTTGAGGTCATAAAAAATATATAGCGGAGGGATTGAGCCCAAAGCGGGGTCACTTGGCCCATTTAAATTCCTAAAGTTTGTAAATTGTAATGGTTTGGAACATAATTTATTATTTTGACCCCACTAAACTAGTGATCATATTGGCTCAAATATTGGAGATTAGTTATAAAATTACCCCAAGTACCACACGATATTATTGTCAATAGCATACCAAATAACTCTAACATGGATGACCTTTGTAATATGAAAAGTCATAAGTGACTTTTGTAAATTAAATCTATCTGTGATAAATGAATGTGTTTCATGTATTTACATTGTTCGAAATATGTTTTTTTTTTCTTTCATTACCACTAAATAAAAGGGTCATGCGTAATTTTAAATGTGTTTTCAAATTAATTATCATGATTTCTGGCTCCGTTTGTGAATATATGAATGAAGAAATTAAGAAAATCATGTCGGTCAGTTGGGACCAAAATAGTGTAAATAAGACTAAGGTAAAATCAGAGTTATAATGATCAATAACCTATTTAGGGGGAAAAAATAGGGAGGATCAATCACTTTCTATTGTCCCGATCAGAAAAAATAAATCACTTTCCATAGTCCAATGTGGGTTCAGCTCTATGTTCTTCACACAGGGACATAAAAACTTGACCTTAATTATTATGCAAAAAATGTTGAACTAGGATCCATCAATAGTAGGAAAAATTAATTGGTATACCCCCGAGTGGGAAACCGCAACTCTTACATTCGCTTAATGAAAAGGTGTCATCCCGACGGGTTAGTGGTCTCTTACATTCACTTAATGAAAGTATGTCATCATTTCTCTTTTAACAAATTTGATGCATCTATGCTACGTGATTTTTTAGAGTACCACGTCGACAATACCACATTAATACTTGGGATTAATAATTGAATGATTAACCTAGAGTGGGATCTTAATTCGCAAACAAATATATGTTTTATTGGAATACTGTCATATAATATAAACTTCCTCTGTGTCATATTATTTGTGATCATTTTTGGAAGCTGTATAGGACGGGACTTCCATGATTTTTATGATCTTCTATCATTCTATGGGCTCGTTTTGTTATTCATTTTATTTGTTTAAGCAAATAGGTAATATTATTTTTGTATACGACAGAATAACCTAACTGTCAAAAAGGTGGAAATGGGCGACCAACGTAACAATCCCCTTGAGCGTGACCATAGAGGTTCCGCGACCTACTGTGGAATGTCCAGTTTGAGTCATAGTTGCTACCGGCTAGAAAGACAAGTCCGTGATCACCACTGCACCACCCAGAAATTAGATGGACAAAATGGCCCTCCACGCAAGTCCCGCAATTGGCGGAACGTGAACCTGGACGAATCATGTTCGAGAGGGAGGAGTACTCAAGCTCAGTCACCTTTACCATCTAGGCTACACCTTCGGTGGTTTCACAACACACCTGCTGGCTGCTGCTACACAACTGTTTGGTCAACTGCGTTCAATATCATACTATTAATTTGTGTCTCTGGCCCCAAGAACCAAGTTTGAAATACAGATGCAGGTTCTTTGTTGGTAGCTAGGTAGGTTATTTTCCTTCATTCTCGGAGCCAATTCATACTTCATTATTGCTTATTTTCGTGCTACTGCCAATTAAACTGGTTGAGTCTTGATTTAAAAAAAATTAAAAAACCTAATCAGAACACATTAACAATATGGGTAGCTAGACAAGATGTATCTGTTTACTGGTTAGTACATTGGAGTATTTGACAAGATGGAAATGTTTACGGATAAATTGTACTGCAAGTCCCACTAACAACTAACGCTTCTTGCATGTCCTTGAAAAAAAATTAGACTAGAATTCCTACTTGATTATGACCATCGACATATGACCAGGACCAGTCCAGTGTTCTTAGTGCATCGCCACGTGGTGCTCCAATAACTCTCTCCACAACACATATGCATAGGAGCTGGTTGACTTCCACACCAATGCGTTGTAAAGAGAATTATTGAAATACCACGTGGTGCGGTGGCGGTGATCTAGGGACAATTAAAAATGGATAATCCTATCTGTACAGAAAAAAGATGCATAGAAAACGTACAGATAAGTTCTGGGACCTATTTTTGGGTCCCACACAAACGATCCGAACCGTTTATTCATCTTAGAAATTTTTTTTGAGGGGCCTTGAGAGAAATCAGCTCAATCGGATGTTCCTAAGTGCTCGATCCATAACCCACCCCATTTCATTCAAAGTGTTTTGACTGAAACGGGGTGGGTTATGGATCGAGCACTTAAGCACGTTCGATTGAGCTGATTTCTCATGGAGCCCCTCAGAAAATTATTCTAAGATGAATGAACGGTTCGGATCGTTTTTGTGGAACCCAAAAATGGGTTCCAGAGCTGATCTGTACCTTTTCTGTGAGTTTTTTTTCTGTACCGTTTGCAAGGTCCATTAAAAATATCTCGACCAGGTATATGATTGGAAGTGACTTGTTCAGGACCCCAACAAACCTAGTAGGCCCACAATATGCTGGGCCTTGGGTTCAAGTTCTACTGTTTTGTCGGTTGGGCTGGGCTTCCACTTTTAAAGTACTTCAAGGGACTTTTTTCCCCCACGGCAAAATGAGATTTTATTAATTAAATATCGAAGATACAAATTAAACGGGGCAAGAGAAAAACAACAAAAACCTCTCAAGGGAGTTGATGCTATACGTGGTCTATTAGCTTGAATTCATAATATCGAAGCACTTAATTATGTACTGGTACATTTATAAAGAGTTTGAGAGTATGTTCACATACAGAGGAGAATTAGAAGTAAACCATCAATCATATGAAAGTCCGAAACAATTAAAATAAGTTCAATCGACAACAATATTTTTTCTTTCTGGTGGAAGAGAAAGAACTTCATTGATAATAAAGTACAAGAAAAAGACCTTATATGAAAATGGCCACAAAAGCAAAATAATAACATAAAACGTCTTCTCCAAATAGCATAGCGCAAAAGTAACTTAATAAACACTTAGTGGATTAAAACCACTCCAGTACCTGCAAAAAAAATCATTAGAGAAACAAGAGCAAATAAAGAACACTATTATACGTAACAATTAACACACGACGCTGTGGTGGTCAAAATACACGAGGATCGCTGCAACTATCATCAATGGTATGCGATTATTTACGCTTGGGCCTTTGCATATTTTTTTGAAGGCCTCAAAGTTTTGACCGACAACAATTCAAAAAGAGAAAAAGAAAAAAAAAGACTCTTAAGTAGATGAAATAAACCAACCAAGAAAATCTCTTTCGAAAGAGAAACAATATGTCCAAATTTTTGGGATAACGTTATAGAATTTTCAACCCATCATGTTCAAAAGTGACATCTGCCTAAAAGAAAGAAGAAAAAAAAGGGAACATTAGAAAAGGTTAACGTTGTTTGTATCAAATCACTTAGGAATCATGTCAATTCAGCAGCCTCTTATAGAGAGGATTAATTCAACAATGACCAAACGTTAGTCCTAAGTTTCAAAGAATTAAAACTTTAACAAAGATGGATGAGTTAGGATAATGACAAGGGTCAAAGATTTAAAAAAAATGTGCTACGATTTGAGTGGGCCACGAGATCTATTTTTTCTTGTCCTTTTTCTTGGCTCTCGGAGGGTTGATTTTGGGAATTCAAGAGTGCAAATTCCTGAAAAATTTATGAATATTTTGTAAATTATCCGTTAGATAACCCGGAGCATTCATTAGTTTTTCGATTGTTGGAGTGGTGGTCAACTAGTCAGTCGCAACTCTGCAAGATAAAATTTTGTGAATTTTGAAAGGCTTAGGGGTGTTGAGTATTTTTGGCTTGAGAATTGAAATAAGCTGATTTTTTTTAGTTAGTGGACTGGGTTAATTAAAAGTAAAATTATTTGGATAATAGACAGGGCATTGAACCCCGGGTTGCGAGCTTAAGCACCTTGATTTGAGAGTACGTATTTGGGCTGTTTGTGTTGTAAAGATTATCCATTCTAGCCCACATAATCGGATTGTAAAGATCAACAGATCCAGCCAAGATGTAGTTAGCCCACAAACGCACTTGGGTTGGGCTAAGGTCTCTTTTGCCTTATTCCCTTTGTACTGACTGCTGCCAGAGGAGCACAACCACCCAAAATTAGTGATTCCATGGGAAAATATAAAGAACAGCTCGATTAAGTATAGGGTAACATAAAACATAGGGTAAATATACTTAGGGTAAAGATTTAATATGAGTTCAACATATTCATGAAGGCCTAACTTTGTGTCGATTAAGAAAAAGCAAAACTCATGACTTATACTATAGAGCAGTGCTTAGTTAGAAAATTATACGATTGAGGGCACAATTCAAAAAGGCCGATACTTTTGTTGTGTGAAAAAAATTTACTCCATGTTCTTTATGAATCTTACATATCTTGATTTTCAAAATTTTCTTCAAGACATATTCCTACTTAAAAGTTGTCTTGACTTGAGACTTAGTAGTTTTGCTCTTACCTAAAGTCTCAAGTTCGATTCCTTTTGCCAGCAAAACTCTTTGGGCCACTCAAAATTATGCTCGGTCGTTATTTCTAAGTCCCAGTAATAGATTGAGGTACGAGCAAGTTGATCTAAACATCTAGTTATTTTCGATGTAAAGAAGAGAGGAGTTAAGTAGAGAAAGATAAATAAAATAAAATAAAAAATGTGTAAGAGACATTGATTTACTATATTTTATGGTAACGCCCCTCTCCACCAAAACCAGCACCTCTCACTCTCAGCTCAGCCGTCTTCCATTTTTTTACTAAATTCCTCTCTCAATGATTTGATTGATCCCCCCCGCCCCATGGCCACCACCTCCCCGCTCTCTCTCTCCTCAACAATTCCCCACTCTCTCAAACCCTAACATTTCATAGCTTCCTTCAATGGCTTCTTCTTCTCCTCCTCCTTCTTCATCGCTCTCTCACTCCTCTCTCACTTACGCTTCCTCCCGTTTCTCTCTCCCCCGTGACTCGCCGGAGTCGGCTCCATTCTCCTCTCGCAACTATGTTATTCCGCCGCGTTCGGTGAATTCAGCTGTGTTGAGGAAGCGATGCGTCGGAGTTGCTGGTGGTGCTGGAATAGTTGACGATCGGGTTGTTGAGGAAGATGGTGGTGACAAGAGAAGAGCGAAAGGTAAGGTTTTGAGAGTCGGGCTTGTTTGTGGAGGTCCGTCTGCGGAGCGCGGAATCTCTCTCAACTCTGCTAGATCGGTACTTGATCATATACAGGTTTGACTATCTACAAAATGGAGTATTTTTTTTGTGCGCGAAAGTCTTTGTTAGTTGAATTAGTTGCAGTCAGCAGTCAGTGAGGTTTGAATACTCTCTGAAATCATGACCAAAGAAAAGAAGAACACTCTCTGAAATTACGTGGGGCCTACACCGGGCAACCACCTTAACTGGCATGTACAAAATATTAATGACGTAGATAAAGACACAAAAAAGAAAATTTTCGTTATTGTTGGTATTCTTCTTTTTAGCTTTTCGTAATTACAAGGGGAATAGAGGAGTATTAAAATATGGACTAAAGATAATAAAGATTGTTTCCAGATTTCATTTTTATTTTTTGGTATTTTTTTGCTTTGGGTTGAATTTTTTTTAAAGATTTTTTGATCCTTTTAGTTGAGACAGATGATTAATCCAATTTTTTTTTATGCGATTTTGATAAAATTTAGAAACAAATATAAAAAATGTTAATTTAGGCCAAAGGGCCCCAATTTGATCCTTTAGACTTTACATTGTGTTTGTTACTGATGCTGAGAAGGTGATTGGAAGTACTCCTTGCCGAATTTTTCAATCCTTTTCCGTTACGTTGGACGATTTCTTTTTCTGGATTTGGTTATTGGATAGTTGTTTTTGTCTCTGTTCTACTGCTGAGGAAATTAGGAAGAAACAGGATAGTGAATTGGAATCCTCCCATCTTCTGTTGTTTGTGTCTGTTGAAAAGGAAGCCATGCTCCACTTTGACGAATGATAATGCAAAGATAGGTTAGCATAAGTCTCTAGTTCGATTCCCATAAAAAGCAAAACCCTTTGACCATCCCGCGACTAAAAGCTTGTGAGAAATAGCTGTGGATGGGGCTCCAGTTTACAATGTCGCTACTTGCCACACGAACCGAGGTCATGGAGTCGTTCTGGATTACCCCAAGAAAAGTTGACCATTTATTCTTATAGGGTCTAATGCTATAGTGTAAGGTGCATTGGAAACCATATTTGGCACTTTAAAGCTTAGAGTATGAGAATTGGTTGATTGCTGATGTAGTTTGTTTGGATGTTATTTCCACGAGTAGATTTTTGCATGTTTGATATAATCTAGTGAAGCTGATTTTCTATTTTCAACAGGGGGATGACTTGCATGTGAGCTGCTACTACATTGATTGCAATCTCAATGCATATGCAATATCCTCTGCTCAGGTTTGTACATGGTGTATTGTTTGCTAACTCATTACTGTTTCCGAATAGATCTTCAATCTTGATATGGTGCTTTTTTTGTTTGTGAGGGAAATCCTGGTTTAAAAATAACGAACAGACTTCATAATTGCTACCTGAGCAGCTAATTCTGGTAATACTTGCAAAACTAGGCCATCAATAAAACTTGGTATTTGAGCTACATTTAGGTCATTTTTTTGGTGGTTGCCTGAAAAGTGTTTTAAGTTCTATTTGGTGGGCATTTAAAGGGTCTAAACCCGTATTGATTATCCTTTTTTTTTTTGTGGTAACACTGTTTGAAACTCCTTGTTGGAAATTGAAAGGAACTCCTCCTCCTGTATTCTTTGCAAACTGTTGACCTCTCCAAGTCATACTAATCGGTTTGGTATACCCGTGTTAATCTATCTATCCGTCTCACAATGACTGTTCTTTTACATTTTGGCGTGTGTGTAGTTTCTACCTCTATCGAACTTCAAGAAGAACCAGCTTTGGAACTGTCCTGGTTGTTTGGCTGCAGACTCTTGTACTTTGTCCATCAAAGAATTAAAATAGGTATCTAGGTCCTTCTGTGTGCAAATCGTGTTGACCTACGAGGATATAAACCGACATCCATTTTCTTTTGTGCTTGTTTGTTTGAGTTATTTATTGGGTGCATAAAGCTTCCAGTGGTTTCCCTATCGAACTTTCCAATTCTCCATCTTTTGGTAGTAAAGGATTGTTTTTGGGTGCATAAAGCTTCATTTTGTTTTATTCTTGTTTGTTGTACTTTATTGGTTGCTCTCCTATTTCTCAACTGTTAATGTTGTTCAATGTATTTTGCTACTGAAAATTAGTGAAGATGTGCATGTACTTCGAGTTCTTTTAAATTTTCTTGTTAAATTTTACTTACAGTTGTACTCCAACACTCCTGCAGATTTTGATTTCAAACTGCGAAGGTATATATGTCATTCTGGAACTTGCAGATCTTCTTTTTGAGATTGAAAATTTGAAAGATGGCTAACTCATAGTTTTACAGCCTTGCCCAAGGATTCGAGACATTGTCTGACTTTGCAGAACACCTTGCTGGCTCTGTGGACATAGTTTTCCCAGTAATACATGGTCGTTTTGGTGAAGATGGTGGCATTCAGGTGTACCTCAGTAGCAACTTATTAAGTGCTGAGAAACTTTTGAGCCTTATCATGTAGTGAATGGAAGTGTTTTTGTCTTCCAGGAGCTATTGGAAAAAGCAAATGTTCCATTTGCTGGCACACGGTCCAATGAATGCCGTAAAGCATTTGACAAGGTAAAACAAACTCTCTCTCGTTCTTTGTTGTTTATCATTTATGATGATGAAATTCTCTGTCGTTTAAAATGAAAAAAAAACTCTCTCTCTCTCTCTCTCTCTCTCTCTCTCTCAACAATAGTTTGATATATACAACGTTGTTGGTATTTCTTGGCTCTCGTATGTTTAGTTTCTGCTTCCTATCTGTACATGTCTAACGACTCCTACCTAATAGTGGGATGTGCCCATGTTTTTAAATCGGGAGTTTGTCAATGTGGAACTGCGATTGGACACTGCACTCATGAATTTTTTTCAAGCATTAGCAAATGCTATTGATGCAAATGTTCTCACCTTATTTATAACCTGTTGATGCTTTCAGACGTTTTCAACCATTATAAATATAACTTTTAACCTTGCAAAGAAGACTTTCTGTTACTGTTTTCTTTTTCCTTTGTTTTGTAAAAAGATGCCAACTGTTCTTAGATTTTGATTCTCGGCAGTACGATGCATCGTTGGAGCTCGACAGACAAGGATTTGTAACGGTGCCGAATTTCTTAGTGCAGGTATTGCTTCAGCCAGTTTAAATTTGTACTAGTAACTATTGTTTGGTCTTTAATTGTCCCTTTTCTATTCTTGTATTTTTCTTTTGTCTTGCTCCGGGTTGCCTACTTGCCCTATAACTTGAATAAAGAAATGCTTATGCTTAAGCCCTTGTTACCAGTAGTAGCCCACACGGTTCATTATGTAGCCGACTTGATTTGCCTATGCCAGCAATGTATGATGGCATATCACAGTATTCCCCCTCAAATACATGACGCCGTCATCGAATTGCCCAGTTTCTTCCCCTCGCTGGCTTCCTGGATAGAAGTCCATAAGTAGGCACAGAGCAGGTCATACCGTGGGGCATCTACCCCTCTTGGCCTCTCCAGAGCCTCCAATCCACTATCATACAACCACCCCCCTAACTTCACAAGGGTATCTACTTTCTGAGATTTCGACAACTAAAACTTTTAGGCTTATTTACCTCCTTGAAGTTACTGCTAGATTAACATAATCACATCACATTGGGTTTTGGTTGTTCTTATTCAAGTTCAAAGGGTGAGATTAGTGTGCCCATGTAATGTGTGGGTTATGGGCTACAAGCCTACAATCTTTTGTTTTGCGAGAAATTCATTTTGAAGGTTTCTTTGTACTATTGGAATTTAGCTTTATTTGGTTGAATTTTGTTCTACCGGTACTCATAAAATTGCATGTAGGGAATTGAGCTGGACAAATCCGAGCTCTTTGAGTGGTTTGTCAGAAATCAACTTGATACTAACCTGAGCAAAGTTGTGGTAAGGCTTAATCCTGCATTGGGTGTATAAGTTTGGTCACGCTGATAGTGAGATGATTGTCAAGTCTGTATAACATAGTTGTTGTATTGATGGAAGGTAAAGCCGACAAAAGCAGGGTCAAGCATTGGAGTTACAGTTGCATATGGCGTTGCGGATTCTCTTAAGAAAGCTAATGAACTTATTTCAGAAGTAATTTTCCTTTCTCTTTCTTTGTCGATCATTTAACCTTTTTTCTTGTCCTACTTTGATTCGGAAGCAAAAAAGAGAAATGGCAGCTTGTTGATATAAATTTTGATTTTCTCGAGGTGTGGTGACGCAATTTGGTCAAACAAAGGAGGTATAAGTCTACAAGTACATATTTATAACTGAAATCCAAGCAAACCAATATATCTGGTGTTTGGGGCTAGGGAATGGTTTGTGCCTGGGAAACTATGTTTTGAAGGTTCCAACGCAGTCGTTTCTGATGAATGCACGTACTTATGATATTTGACAGGGAGTTGATGACAGAGTACTTGTTGAAATTTTTCTTGAAGGAGGGAGCGAGTTTACCGCCATTGTCCTTGATGTGGGTTCTGCCTTCCATTGCCAGCCTGTTGTACTACTGCCAACAGAGGTATATGCTCTTTTGTGTCTGTGCTTCCCTTTGCAGTTCACTGTAATGGAAAACGCTTGATTTCTTGGGAACATTTAGGTTGGGACTAGAGATGCCCATCTTACGCCACTTCAGCAACTTCGTATTTCTTGGGAACATTTAGGTTGGGACTAGAGATGCCCATCTTACGCCATTTTAGCAACTTCTTGCTCTCTTCTCGCCTGGGGCTACGCCGCTTGAAGCATAGTTAACCCACTCGACTTAAAAAAATTCCTAAGAGTTATAGCATATTTTGTCTCCCTGGATCAGTGACACATCCTCTTGAACCCACAAATCATTTGGGTGAAGAAGTAAGGGCAGTTAATTTCGCCACTTGGATGGAGTGTTGACTTACTAAATGGTATATAATTAGGTGAGGTAGTTTCTTCACAAACTGAATATTTGGGCTCCAAATTTTAACACCTGTTGTACTATGGCTTACGAGAAACCTACATTCATTTGCTAACATCTCACGCCCGAAGTAATAAAATTTTACCTTTCTTATTCATCAGAATTTTATGAATTTGTAATATATTATTGTAATAACTAGGGAATGCCCGTGCCTAAAGGCACGGCGCGACGTAATTTAAGCTCAACCCAAGGTTATATCTAGTCAATTACTGTAATAATGTAACTTGGTTTATAACGCTCATGAATGAACCAATAATGAGAGTGCAATTGGAACGTCTAATCAAATAGCAAATGAGAGACCATGCCTAGAGGCACTATGCACTGACTGCCGATAATGACGATAATATGAAAGTTTCTTGCACTATCAATAATAAATCGCCCACTCGGAATCAAAGATATTACTCAAGAACTCAAGCAAACACAAAATTCAAATTAACATAGAAGTGCTTTAAAACTACTATTCAAAATCACAAAGCATTCACCGAGTCAACCAAAAGTGTATTCAATATAACCAAAAGTGTATTCAAAATCACAAACCATTAACAAATGCTCATATTGGCGGGCTACCAACCTATATTTGAAGCCACCATAGTTTATGTAGCACTTAATAGCTACCAACAAAAAAGAGAGAATTTCGAAATGGGAGTCATTCGGAAGACCAAAATAAAAAAATAAAAAAAATGAATAGGAAGAGAATAGCCAACAATATGACTTCCACCAACACATTCCATCTACATATACCTGCATGTCGAAACAAAATTCAGTTAAAAAAGTCGAAACAAAATTCAGTTAAAAAAAAATAATCAGGAAAAACTGCCAAGCATGTCCCAAACATCAATGCATGTACCTTGGTTGTGCTGTAAAAAAACTACACACTTGTAAACACTATCAAACCTTCACCCAAGACCAGACAATTTTTTTTATCAAAGATGCTTGAAGAAATCAACAGTTGCAAAAGGTCCAGTTTAGTTTGCCAAAAATCGGCCATACTTCGCTGTCTTTCCACGGCTGTCACTTCTATGCTGGATATGCTTCCATTAGCAAAAAAATTAAAGGCATTGTTTTGTTTGTTCATGTAGCAGCAGTAGAGACAATCAACCAGAAGGCTACCTGCACAAATTCGAAGCTACCAAAGATTGCTTTTGGAAATGAAAGGTCCTAACTCATTGTTAACAATGCCACAATAGTTCAAGTTAAAAAGTGAGTACGTGCTTTAGACATTCATCCATTCCATCCGACTTATTGAGGAAAGTCTCCCATGACCCACCGCATACTTTTTTGGTAGCTCAAAATGTAGGAATGGGTGCACACCATTAAACAGAAAAATATTAAAGCAAACAAATGCATACCTTAACCACTCATGCAGTCGCGATCAACTTGAAAACTTAGTTACTAAAACTTCAACTAACTGCATCAAAAATAAATGAAAGTTGGAATAAGAGGTACTGAAATCAAGCTTAGGACAAAAAACCACAAAAAGAGATATTGCATATCCTCACCCACTTCAAAATGTAGAGCAAAATAAGGCCCTTCGCCATCTATCCCCTATGTAAACTTGTTACTGAGTCTAACATTGATTGACTAAGAAAACATTTCTTGAGCCCCTTCTCAGTGAACCAAAAGCCTTGTGTTGTGTCCAAGACAATTGAGTTCGGCTACATGATTCACTTACCGCTTTTTGCGCGCACATTATGCTTCTCAGGATTTAACAATCTACTCAGGAAACATATAACAACTGGCCCTTTAACATATAAAAAATGCACTACTCTATAACATATAAAAAATGTGCATTCTATTGTAGTTAATAATCTAACTCGCCACAATGGACAAATAACAGTGCTAACAAAGCAAAATAGACAAAGACCCATGGGTTGAGGACCGTTTGGTGCCAAATCCGAATGGGGAACTACCATCTCACCATCCTCTTGCTGCAAACAAAACAAAAATACTAAGTCGAAGAGGGATTGGATCTAGCAAATGCCCTAAAAAAGACGAAATTCAGACTTTTTCAGAATTAGTCCAACACGTAAACGAAAAGCTCGGTCTCGAAAAGCAACATCGCGTATGAAGCAACACCCACAGATAGCAATGTAACATAATGACCAATAGCTTAAGAAAATAAGTTAAACAATATACCCAGAGATAGCAATGTAACATAAATGACCATAGAAAAGCATACACCTCTATACATTGCCAAAAAAAATAAAACAGAGTTAATTCAGAACAGGAATGAAGCTGATTTTGTGGGCTGTTTTTCTGGCTGTTTCGTGGGCTGAATTTGGGTGTCTCGGGAAAGATTTTTTGGGGCTGGAATTTAGGGCAGTCGGTGGTTGGAGCAATATGGGGAGGGTAATGTAAATGGCAGTGATGGAAGAGAGAAAGGAAGAAGATGAGATATGGTTGTGGGGGGTGAGATTACACTGGCCTTTCTCTCTCTTGGTCTGACAGAAAAACAATGAAAGAAAAATTAAGGGGAAAATGGGTTGAAACTGTGAGTTAAGCTCCCACTGCTTGAAGTTGGGCAATTCTCAGGACTTGTAGGTGGGCTCTCACGTGAAGTCCAATAGGAAAATTTGTTTGCCACCCATGCTTGCCCCTCAGGTTCAAAGCTTTCTTCAAAAAAGGTAAACGTTGTGGGTAACTTTGCACTTGGGATTTTTCATATCGACCATTTATCAAACATGTGGTGGCTATAAAGAATGCACAACATAATACAAAAGATGAAGTCAAATCAAATCTATGAACTCTAAGGAACTATAATCAAAAGCTTTACCTACTCGACGATGTAGCTTAAGATGCAACGCAAGCCAAAGAGAAGGCCCTGTGACAATAATTTAAACCAAAAAGCCTTTAAAAGTAAGCCCGAGAAAAGAAAAGAAAAAGGAAAGGTTTTAAATTAAAACTTCTCAAAAACTGGAAAATCACATAGAGTGTCTATTGGTGGTAATCTCTTTCAATATACCTCACTTTTATGTCAATACAACTCGAGTCTACTCGACTTAACTACGTATTGACATTATCCTCCCCTTAAACAATATTTTCATATCAAGAACCAACGAAACAGGAACTCACTTATGTTTCAAGCCCGTTATCTGTTATATTTTATTTATTTTATTGTCTGGAATCAGATATCAAGAGCCCTGCGCAGCTACCTCAATTCAGATTTCAGAATCCCAATAAATCAAAAAATCCAACCAAAAGGCATTACGAAAAACGAAGAAGAAGAAAAAGGGTAATTACCTAAACTCTTAAACACACCCTCAGAAATCTAGAGAAGGGGAGAGCGAGATCATGCCGTACAGTGTGTGCTGGTTGTGGGAACAAAGCCCTCTCGTTGTTGATTTTCCCAAAACCTGTGCACAACACAAATCCACACCAATCAAACATTACACCAAACCAAATTCGAAAGGGGAGAGTGATGAACACCCAAAGTTACTCCGGCAATTTCCGGCAGGTAGCAGTTCAGGCTACGTGTGTGCATTCATACTTTTTTTCCACCAAACCAAATTCAAACCAAATTCCATTTCGTCGAACACGTAGAACGCATACTTTTTTTCCACCAAACCAAATTCCATTAGAGTGAATCAATTAAATATTCTATTAAAGGGAAATAAATTTGGAACTCTAATTTGAGATTCGACCTGGGCTCAGGTGCTGGTTAGGGTTAGAAAACATGAAAACAATTTAGAAAATAGAAATTGCAATGAGCAATCCAATGAAACAAAAACAGCATCGGAGGAAAAAGCGACCAAGAAACGAAAACAAAATTGTGATCCGAACCTTCAAAATCAGAGTTGATTTAGAGAGAGAAATCTCAAAACTTACCGATTGAAATTTTCTGAACAAATCTCTATGGGCTCCTCTGCGCAATGAATCCTTCTATTAGTTCCCCGTGCTCGGTGTTGATGGGTCTTGGAGACGGCAGATACGATGAAGCTCCGTGCTCTCTATGAAGCTCGATGAAGCGTGACCTGCAGGCCGGTTTCAAATTTTGAACCCCAGATGATTTGGATGGGTTGGAGCTGAGCCCTTAAACGTGCAATGTATTTACGGAACTGCCATCTGAAGTTTTATAGTTTGCGAGAAAAACGTGAGCGAGAGATGGAGGAGGCTTATGTAATCTCAACCGTGTGATCAATCTTGAACGGTCCTGATTTATGTACACAAAATGTGTAAATTTGAAAACCATTGTGTTTTGTTATATAGATACTACTGTTTGAGCAGAGAAGCCTGAACATAAAAACTGTTGTCTATTACTAGGGTGGGTCCCTTTTTTTTTTCAAAACAAATGTATTTTGGAACTCAAGCTTGTCTCCCTCTTTCATAAGCATACATTAGCAATCTCAGAAAAAACAAAAAAAAAACATACATTAGCTGTTGGTTAAGTTTCGTAACAATCTGAGTTTTGCTTTGAACCCAGTGATCCATTTTTCTGGCGTCGCCACTTCTTCTCGCTCTTAATCTCTAACAAAGCATGAGATAAAATGAACTGTTTCAATCAGACAGGATGAAATCATCCTAGTGATATTCTTTTCACCGCAAAATTGACATTATGTGTGCAACTTATGGAATTGCAAGTAACTTCCTAGTGTAATAATGGATTGCGTTGGCGGTGTCACACTAATCTAATGCGATCTTTGTGTTTCACATACTCTCATTGATGGCCAGGTGGAACTTCAGTTCCATGGCAGTGCTGATGTAGACGAGAAGGATGCAATATTCAATTACAGAAGGAAATATCTTCCTACACAGCAGGTACGGATGCTTGTAGGCTACACCAAGTCTATTGGAGTCACGTTTAATACAAACTTTTTATAGTTTTGAGGGTGCATGGCATTGCTACCACTAGCAAGTAGGCCTCTGCTTTGATTTCAAATTGTTGGGGAGTTTTCAGCACTTTTCTTTTTTCTTCGTTCATCTTAATTTAAGCTAGTTTGGGTGTTGATTGTGGTTACTTTGTTTGGCATGTTTTACTCAGGTGTTCCTTCATTTGATCTCTCACTTATATGGATGCATCTGTTGCAGGTTGCATATCACACACCACCTCGCTTTCCTCTAGATGTCATAAAAAGTATTCGAGATGGGGCATCTATATTATTCCAACGGCTTGGCCTACGTGATTTTGCTAGAATTGATGGATGGTTTTTGCCACCATCTGCTCCTATATCTTCTTCAGAGAACAACTTCGGAAAAACTGAGTCAGGTGTAATAGTATTTACTGACATCAACTTGGTAAGATGAGTGTCTGAGTTATTGCATGTGTTGATCACTTCTGCTGCTTTTTGTTACATACTGCAATATTGATACTTCTTTGTGTCATTATAGATTAGTGGGATGGAGCAAACCAGCTTCTTATTTCAGCAAGCTTCAAAGGTAACTCCTAGATTCTGCACGTGTGTTGAAGCAGAAGCTCAAAATCTTGTCATGATTTGCCAACAAGCCCAATTAAAACACCTATTTCATTTTGCACGGTTCTGATTTCACGTATATTCCATTTGTTTGGTATGTACTGGTTGTATATATTGTGTGTTGGAACAATCCCTTGGTAAACGATTCCTGAGATATGCTGTCATAGTGTTTACAAATTATTTATTCCGTAGAGTGCTCCCAAATTCTTTTATTAAGACGTGATCGTTGGTTTTGTTGGTGTCTTCATTATTATTGAGACGTTGGATGTCATGCCTCTCATGGTGGTGTCGTAATTCATGGATTTTAGTTACTTCCTCAGGGTACAAATCCTAACAGGCATTACATGCCAGCAAACATGGCAGACTGATCTAAAAAGTTATTGTTCATGACAGTACTCATATCCGTGTAGTATAGAGTTCAAACGTCCTGGGAACGTTTTAGTCCCTTAATCGGTTTTTTATTTTTAAAACTCCCGTAAAACTCTAAACAGTTGCCAGCATTATGTTGCTTTGTTCCGACGGAGTTGGGATTCTGATTTTTCTTTGTAAGTCGGAGTTTAATAGACTGTTATGGCCTAATTTTCCTTTCTAATTTCATAGTATATTTAGTCATCCTTTGATGTAAGTTCTAGTTACAGTGCCACACAAGGTGTATTATACTTGCTATTCATCTTTCTCTGATTAGCAATCATCCATGGGTATTCTACTATGGAATCTTGAGAGATGTCAATTTTCATTTACAGGTGGGATTTTCCCATGCAAATATCCTCAGAACCATCATTCAACATGCTTGTTTGAGGTTTCCCAGTCTAGCTTCATACAACAATGTGCCAAGTCCCTTGCCTAAAACTAGAACGTCAAGATCCCCACAACTCACTGAAGTGTTCCCAAAATGCCGAGATGCTCGCAAAGTTTATGTCATTTTTGGTGGCGACACTTCTGAACGACAAGTATCTCTTATGAGTGGAACTAATGTTTGGCTCAATTTGCAAGCTTTCGATGATGTAAGTATACTTATTAGGGATTGCTTAATTTGTATCATGCCCAACTTTTGGCCTTACTGTTCTGAATGTACATTTCTGGAAGCTATTTCTTTGCGTTAGAGCGCCTTCTTGGTTCGGAATTGTTTTGCTCACGATTTTATAAACAATTGGTTATTTGGTGCTTAAAAATGTTTCACCGTGGTCTTTGGTAGGAGGAGTTTCCTTTAAAGATATTTGGATATAGTCTCATGAACTTCATATTTTCTTGTTCTTGATATTGCTTTTCAACGATAATTTTATGATTTGATTCTTCAATTGAAATATTTTGTAAGTCAGATTCAAAGATCTCCTCTGATCAGTTCAGGGAATTTTCGAGTTTATCAATGATCATAATTTTTTAATTCTTCACTAGTTTTTATTTTGTTTTATTTTATTTATGTTAGTGTAGTATCCAGAAGTTCTATGAGTACGAATTATCTGGGATGACTTTGATTACTGTATTTCAAAATCTAGAAACTGTACGGGATTCACATTTTTCTATCTGAAGTACAAGTGCCACTTTTAACGGTTCCAGATTGAGGTAACTCCATGTTTACTTGCCCCTGCAAATGGTTATTCATCCAAGACAACATCTGATGATGAGGAAATGGCTGTTAGCTCCAGAACAGTTTGGTCATTACCGTAAGTGTACTTTTTGTACTTTACTTTATCTTAGTTCTTCATGTGAAGTTGAAGACACTACCAATTCTTTAGATGCGTGCACCCTTTCTTTTGTTTCTTATGCTATTCCTATCTGGATAGGTACTCTCTTGTGCTGAGACATACAACAGAAGAAGTTCTTGATGCATGTACAGAGGCTACTGAACCTACTCACGCAGCAGTGACATCTCAATTACGGAACCAAGTGATGGATGAACTCATGGAAGGTCTGAAGCAGCACCATTGGTTTACAGGGTTTGATATATCTAATGAACCACCAGTAAAGTTGACGCTCAAGCACTGGATCAAACTAGCTAAGGAAGTTCAGGCCACAGTTTTCATTGCGGGTATGTTTATGTACCATGACTTGCTAGCCAATGAATACTTCAATTTATATGTAGGTCTAATCTTAACAGATTTGGAGGAGACCTCATAGGGAGATATCGTTGATTAAGGTGTGTGTGCATTTCGATGTTCTGATTCCTATTTTCCAGCACAATCACCTGAAATCACATCGTGTCAGAGCATCAAGGAATGATTCAATGAATGGATGTGCCCAAGTAGACAAACCTGCAAATGTGTTTGGATTTTATTAGGAATCTTCATCAATAGGCTGTTGGTCTTTACTGCCATATCTTCCACATCGATGAAACAAATGTTGAATCCTAAGCCTTCTTGCTTCTCAATTCTTGCCATCTCCGTACCACCGCTCTAGACATCACGAATCCAATACCAATCATGGACAGAAAATGATCCCACAGCTTACCTGCAACTCTAGCATAGACAAGCCAAGCTGTTCACTGACTGCTCCTCACAATACTAGAAATGATTTATTTCCCTTAATACCCTAAGTAAGTTACCAACCATCAATTTCATTCTGATTATTAATGTCACAGAATACTGATGGTTGACTTCGATGTAATTAAACTAGAAAATTATGAACATGACCAACCAAAACTATTTATAGTTTTATGCATTGTTCTGCACATCTGTTACTTTAATAGAAGAACATGACCAAGATGTTTGCAACTCTGCAACTGAGATTTCTAGGCTGTGATATTTTTTGTTACACTATTGACAGTGCATGGAGGCATCGGTGAAGATGGTACACTCCAGTCTTTGCTAGAGGCCGAAGGAGTTCCTTATACTGGTATTTCTTTTATGAATTTGGTAATAAGTTCATCGTTCGCGTGGATGATACTTAACTCACGTTTTCTATTAAATTGAAGGGCCCGGTATACTGGCTTCGCAGACATGTATGGACAAAGTTGCAACATCTCTTGCTCTTAACCATGTAAGTTGAAGAGTTACTATGTATCATCCTTGAAGTCAAGTGGGTGTTTCTTGTTTTATCCATTACGCCCGAACATATCCTTCTATTAGTATATGACTAGGATGTTATGCAATATAGCTTTCTTTTACTATTGCAAGATGGTTTGGAAGGAGTTTGCTGTAGGCTTTTATCTTTTTTTAGTTTAGTGCCGTTATGTTTTATTGATCTGGCCAATCTACATTGAGCATCAAATATATGTGAATATAGCTTGCAGACTTGGGAGTTCTAACCATAACCAAGAATGTGCGGAGAAGGAAGGATCTACTGAGAAAGCCAATAAATACTACGTGGCAGGAACTGACTGCCAAGCTTCAATGTGAAACATTATGTATCAAACCAGTCAGAGATGGATGCTCTACCGGTGTTGCAAGATTATGGTATGTTTATGCCATATCTTTTAAAAAAATTATGCCAAATATAGCACCAAGAATGCCTATAGCTATATATAGCACCTCATATACCTCACCGTTGGAGCCCTGATTTTGAACATGGCTGCTATATTACAGCAATAACACATGAAATAGCACAGCGTTGGAGACGCTCTAAGGACCGTATTAGCATTATATTTCTATGCTCCTGATGATATACTGTTTTTCTTTTGTCGTCAATCTTTTCTGTTTATGCAGCTGTCCGGAGGACCTTGCGGTGTATGTAAAAGCATTGGATGATTGCCTTCTTAGGATTCCTCCAAATAGTTTATCAAAGGTATGAACAAAGCTTATAGTGTTTGTCAAATGCATGAATCTTATCAAGGTGCCTATGAAATTCAAATGGGGTAAAAAAAAATTCATGCACTTGAAAAGTATCTTTTCACAGAAAATCTTTTGTGGACAGTGTGACAAACTAAATGTGAGAAAAACTGATATATTACTGATAACCAGAATGCAAAACAATGAAACTAATACATGTTTAAATAGAGAAAAGCTATGCCAAAAAAAGGAAAGAGATTACGATACGATCCCGATATGATGTGATCTCGATATTGCCTAAAATAGAAGCTTGCATTCGAATACATTTACACCTCCCCTCAAACTCATGATGCAAGCTTGGGGAGCATCGAGAGTTTGTCATGGAGGTTACAAACAGTGGATTTCAGACTTAAACAGAGGTTGCCGGAGTTGCTACAGTGGTCGCTGGAGGGCGTACAGTAGTCGCCGGACGCTGGCAAGGATCAGAGATGTGCCGGCGAGGGTTGTTGGAGGCTAACGATGCTCCGGCGATGCTGCTGTTGCTGTATGTTGTTGACTGCTGATTGTTGCTGAATGATAGAGAGAGAAACCAAGAGATCTGTTGTGGCTGGAGAGAACCAAACAGAGGGATTGCTGATTACTGTTGCAGATTCATCGTGCTTGCAGATTACGATGCAGATTCATAGTGCCCGGCGGATGGCTCGCCAGAGAACGGATTCTGACAGGCCTAGAACTAGGCTGTGATACCATGTGACAAACTAAAGGAGAGAAGAACTGATATATTACTGATAATCGAAATACAAAACAATGAAACTAACACATGTTTAAATAGAGAAGCTACGCCAAAAAAGGAAAAAGATTACAAGATTTGATCACGATATGATCCCCATATGATGTGATCTCGATATACTGCCTAAAATATAGGATTGCATTAGAATACATTCACAAGATATTCTTATTGTGAGTTTTGAAAGGAGAGAGAAGAAATAAACGTATTCCTAAACAAACAAACGTACGTACTCTTATTACTGCATTGTAAGACTTGTCCACATTACAAAGCTAATCAAGGGATTATATGGGCTAAGCCTACAAACCCTAGCAAAACCCTAAAAACGTAAAAGGACAAAATTACCCTAACATAAAAGATAAATAACAAACCAATAAATCCTAACAATTGGAAACCCTAAACAATAATTCCAAAAACTAATACTTTCCTAAAATTATATTCCCTAAATTATACTTCACACTTATCACAAGATTTCCTTTTTGCGACATTCTTGGTGACTCCAACTCTACATTTTACTTATCATAAAAAAACATTTACATTTTACATTTTACCTTCGACCAACATTCAGTTTTGTAGTCAAACATCGGTACATAGCTAAAACCATAGGAGGCATTAAGATCAATAGTACATGTAGCATGATCAATACTTACTGAATATTCCATTCTCTTCATCTTTTACCATTTTCAGCCACTATTTGTTCTGCTGTCTGTTATCACTGTTCACCAGCTTGTTGCAATGAAATTCACCAATTGACGTTCAGTAGCTACTATTATGCAGGCACATGGAATGATTGAGATGCCAAGCCCTCCGCCAGAGCGCTTAATTTTTGAACCTTTTATTGAGACTGATGAGATAATTTTCTCATCCAAATCCACAAATGATAATGCACGTAGTATTTTGTGGAAAGGACAGAGTAGATGGATAGAAATCACTGTTGGTGTACTTGGAAAACTTGGATCAATGTACTCGTTGACTCCAAGTGTTACCGTCAAAGAAAGTGGAGATATTTTGTCACTTGAGGAAAAGTTCCAAGGTACATCTTTATTCACCATTGTAGTACAAATTCGGTGATGCATCTGTCTCCATCCCTTCGTGTAGGAGTGATTTCCACTTTCAGAAGATCCACAACTAGTGCTCCTACTAAGAATGGCATCACTTCAGAGTTTTAAGAGTGCTGATTCTGAGCGGAGTTTTTCATTGTTTATATTGTGGTTTTTTAAATTATGTCTGTCAACAAAAGAAAATATTGTCTAATCACGTTTTATTTCTTTGACAGGTGGAACTGGCATCAATCTGACTCCACCCCCAGTATCAATAATAAGGTCCTGTGAGATTACTTTAAGCAATTTTCCATTCTATTCAAAGGCATGAGAGAGAGAGATGAACAATGTTTGTTACTTTGTCTCATCGTGCACGACTCTGATACCATGTGCGAATTCAAGAGGAACCTTCTGTTACGAAGTTGCATGTACTTATATACAGGTTCTGTCTATTCTTTCCAAGTTCCTCATGTTTTATCTTTCCTTCCTTGACCAGTAATGAGGCCTTGGCAAGCTGTAAACGGCGCATTGAACTCATAGCAAACACTCTGGAGTTAGAAGGATTCTCGCGCATCGATGCCTTTGTTAATGTCGACAGCGGTGAGGTATGTTGATTTCTTGATGTCACTGGACAAACCACCCCAATGTCTGGTTTGCTAAATTGCAAATTTTGGCAGTACTAGCTATTGATTTTCCTATATTTTACACAAGGAATTCTTCAAACATCAGTGCCTGCATTGAGCAAAGTAGTTCTCAACTTTCCACTGTGTACAACAAAGCATTCTATCAGTTTAAAATGGACCATTTTGTGACCCTCCATGCTGTTGCTGGTATTCATCTCGGACACCTTAGGACCAATGAAATGCAAAGTGGCTCACTTCTTGTTGACAGAACCCAGTTATTCTGATTGTGGTTAATGATCAGTTGATCACACTGGAAATAATTGCCAAAAGGTATCCTGAACTTCGTTAATCGAGGAACAAGACTTCTATAGACATTTTCTGTCACTGCTTACTTAGTTGAATCATATCTCGCCTTTAATGCCCCGAAATAAAATGGTGATAAAATATGTGATATAGCAGGCCTCTTGTGTAAAACAGTGACTCGAGTGGATTCAATCACTCAAACATTTTTGGTCATTGCTTGGTCAGCTTCAGAATGAAAGAACACTACTTTGAATGTAAGGGTAGATACTTGGTGCATATACTGCTAAACATTCGTGTCAAGACTGAACCTGTCTGACTGCATAGCGAGTGTTAATGATAGGTTTTGGCCAATGGGCCTTTCAAATATTTGACCTAACTATCCCATAATGTATGTGCAGGTACTGATCATAGAGGTTAATACCGTGCCTGGAATGACACCTTCGACTGTATTGATTCATCAGGTAATGATGAGTTCCCTGATTCGAATGATGCAGTATTAACCATGAATTACTTTGAATTGTGGAAACTTTTGTTGGCAGCATGGTATGCAGATATCAACCATGAATATGTTAGTCTATGTGGACTGTAATTATGCACATAAAATCCTACTGCTCCTCTAGGTTGAACAAGTTTTGACAAATAGAAAAAATCATTGTATATTTAACTAATAAAAGAACCACGGTATATCTAATTGATTGTATCTTGTTCAATGCTTCTCAGGCACTGGCAGAGCAACCTCCCATGTACCCTCATAGGTTCTTCCGTACGCTGCTTGATTTGGCTTTGGAAAGATCTATGTAAATTTCTTGTAAAATGTGAGAATCATCTCAATTATTCCATTCAAGGCATTTTGTCTTGGATTTTTCATCTGGATACTGTATAAATAAAAAGAAACCCATTTAAGTTTAGATAATTTTGGCTGCATGCCATGGCTCAGTAAGGGGATGATGCTGTCAAAATCTTCGGGTTTCTTCCTCTTCTTCCAGGAGTATGTTGAGCACTTTGAACAATTGAAGGAAGCTGTAAAATTTACTCAATTAGACTTGTAAATTAGCAAGGCTGCATACCTTTTTTAGAATAGAATTCATCTCCCCAAAACTGTTCTCGTCAGTTCTAATGTTTATCACTAATAACGATATATTTGACAAGGAAAAGGGGTTTCTGGTTAGATTCTGTTTCAGTGATTCTTGTATGCGGGTTGTGACATGAAATGACATCGGCCTCGAAAATCTAGAAGAAGATGACAAAACGTATGCCTTTTATGCAGAGGCTAAATGAACGAAGGCGTTCTATGTTCTATGTATCCGAATGTGCTTTCCGAAATGACAAATGAACACAGGTTGAGAATAGCCAAGTTACCCTGACGAATTACACTTCTCTAAGGTTAGCTTTGCGCAATTTGAGGCACTTTGAGCTGCGTTACAAGATCTTAACTGATCAACTATGCTTCTGTATCCTAGTACTTTTAGTTTCTCATGCATGCAATATTAGAGAGTAAGGGAGTAATAGTAGTGTGGGGTAGCAGTAGTAGAAGTGGTAGTATAAGGGCAAATATAATGTTTTTATTAACTGTCTGAGGAGAGAGGGAGGGAGAAATATGGACCATCCAAAACATTTTTGGACAACCGAGATTGACCAAAATATCCTCGCAGAGTAAAGATCAAAATACTTGTCAGTTATCACTATAGAATGACCAAATACGGTTACGTGTAAACATAATCGAAATATCCTACATCCTAAGAATCTCTCGCAACAGGAGTTTGCCAAGATCAGAAGTATTAGGTTTCTCTCATCAGTATCACTAGTACAGTATTATTTTTTATAATTCAGGTGTCCGGGCTAATCCCACCGCTCACTTACCGGAAGCTTAGTATTAGCGTGGATCGCCTCGTGACTGAACCACTAGCGCACGACAAAAGTGCAAGCTACCCCTTTTGATATATGGGTCCTCTCTGATTTGTGAGCAAACGTTTTGCAACCTCACCCTCGTTTGGCTTCTATCTCAAACATTGGAAACGTCCAAGCAAAATTGGGCTTTTTTCCGTGAGAGAGATACTAATTACTCAACCAGGGAAACTGGTTGTCCGAACAAATTAAGTGATATCTAGTCTGGCAATATGCCAGAATGGAAAACTGGTCCTTTTTACACGTTTTCTTTGCAATTACAGCTAGTGGGACAGATAGCATGATGTTAGGTTTGCGAAGCCTGAATAGTACTGGATTTAAAGTCTCGTGAGGGTATCATTCGTTTCCACACATTTTCTTTGCAATCATAGTGGGGCAGAAAGCAACATGTTAGGTTCGTGAAGCCTGATTAGTACTGAACTTAAAGTCTCGTGAGGGTATCGTTATTTTGGAAGAACTGCGTTACGAGTCTTCAGATTGTCTGTTATCTCCATTGGATACTTTCTTTCATTGATGACCACGTTGATGTCATGATACCATGTAAATTTTCGGGTCGTGTTTACTTGTTATGATTAATTGCATATTAGTCTTCATGTTATACATTAGGGGGCGTTTGTTGGGGGCTTATTTGGCTGGATAAGCAATCTACCCAAATGAGTAATCTATAATACTATTCCCCTTTTTATCCGATGTTTGGTAGCGATTGAGAAGGGGATAAAAAGACTCCCTCCTCCTAGACTATTTAATCCCACCAAACCCCCTATCACTAATTTATCCACCAACCCCCCCCCCCCCCCCCCGTCCCCCGTCTTATTTGCCTACATAATTACGTAAATGCCATTATTTCCCTTTTAAATCCCTCATCCACCTACTAATATTCACCCAACAAACTAAGCACATTACTAATTTTAACCCCCCTCAGTCATCCTGAATTATTAAAAAAAAGTTTATTTATTACTCATATATGGTAATTAGGATTTTGTGGTGAATAGTTTATGCGTTTTGATGATTAGATAAAACAGATATACCGTGCATACTGCATAGCACCCGTTTGCTAGTCATCATCCCCTCCTTAACTAATTACCTCTTATAACACATTCGCTATTTTTCTTTACCTATTCAAAACCTTATCCGTCGGCAAACGAACCATTAGCTAGTATTTCATTCTCCACTTTTCCCTGATACTACACTCAAACTTATTATTACTTTGTGTTATAGGTGGGATCGGAGATAAGACATATCAGGAGTTAAGTAGGGATCAATCTGTGAACACCATTTTTTTTTATAAAAAAAACAAAAAACAAAAAGCAAGAGAAAAAAAAAAAGATTCTGGCAGCTGTGTAAGACGTGGATACGGGTGGTTAGTCTGAAAAGAGAAGGGATTGTTCTAATGTGGGACCAATTTATTTGTCAGGTTTAGGTCTAATTAATGTAATGCCTCAATGAACCTTATCTTATGGTTTTTAACACGCAGAGAATATAATACAGTGTCTTGCACTTTTGAGGGGGCTATGTACATGTACGGGTTTGGATCAGGACTGTAGGCTCCATTAATTACCCACTTGGACATCCGCTATGTCCAAAATGGACACATTTGACCCGCCCGCCTTGTCTGCGGTCCAATTGCAGAGAAGCTTTTGCAATCGATGTCAGCCGTACATGTCAATAATCAATGATTCAGATTTCATAAACTCTTTTCAAAAAGAGCCTTTTAACAAATGTAAATCATTACAAATATTTTGAACCACCGAAATTATGTGCGCTCCTCTCTGCAGTCCAATCACAGAGAAAGCCTCATTATTTCAAGACTTGGGTATTTGGTATCAATATTGACAAAAAAATTTAAAAAGGTAGTGGTAGCACTTTTGTTGCAATATTTTAGTCTCATTCTCGTATCCATTGAGATCATTCACTAGACTCACCGCAACAAAAACGGTTTTTCGTTGGCAGATTTCGATTTTTTTGTAATAATGAAACTGAGATAATCCCCGCACTTTTACCTTTTTTCCCTTTATGCTTTTGATTATCGATGTGCTTTCATTTTCAAGTATGATTTTAATCACCATATATAGGGATAATTAAGTTGCATTTGTATCATGCGCTGTGGGGAGGTATATATAGGGATGACAATGGGTAGAGTATAGATCGGGGAACCCTCTTCCATATCCAATATACGATTGGAGGGTCTTTCATCATCCCCGCCCCCATCCCCATTGAGGATATTAGATAAAGAACCAAACCCACCTCCCGATGGGGATCGGGGATTCCCCAAATATACTCATATCCAAACAAAAATAATAAAGACATCACAAATGAAAATAAATTGATATTTATATTTAGAAATATAATCTCAATTGATATTGTTTGAATATTAAGTAGTCTATATGGTAGATAGTAATTGATCAAATTTGTTAATTAAAGAGGCAATTGTTTACTTATATAACTACATTCAAGATTTATATGCATGTTCCTATTTATTTGTATACATATAATATAAGATATATAGTATGTATAACCGGGTACGGGGAGGGTATGGGGCGGGTACGGGTATTCGGGGGTGGGGGTTACAGAATCATCCCCGCTCCATACCCGAGCGGGTTTTCTTCCTATCCTACCATACCCGCTACTATTGGGGAAAATTATGGGTGATCCCCGCCTCCATATGGGCGGAGCGGGACGGGTATCCACTGTATATGGGGAAATTGTCATCCCTAGGTAAATAACCACTTTACAGAGTTGCTCGGGTTGGAGCATGACGGTAAGGAGACATTCGGTTTCCACTACAAACCGAAAAAATTATTGGAATCACTTGTAGAGATTTTTTCGGTTGTTAACTTCACATATTCCGGACATCCGATTATTAAAACAATTGTAACCTAATTATTTCATCTTCAGCCCATCTCAGGGAGTTCCCATGGACTAAAAAGCTTTTTGGATTATTCTAACACACTTTTTGACCTAAATCAAACATGGAAAATGAACTGCAATCTTCAAAATGTGGATTGTTACATCACTAAACAAAATGTGCGGCCATTTAATCCCTATCATTTTCGAGTAATTATTCAATAGTTGATGCAGAATAGAAATATTACATTATTTAAGACATAGTATATTTAGCTTTATTTATTTTGTTAGGGAGTCTTGTCGCAATTTTAGAAATAAGTGTTCTGAGTATCTAGTTTTTTGATTTAGTTAGTTTCTTTTTATTAATTGCTTGGTCAATAAGAATGCTTAGCTTCTAATTTTCTTGTTTCCTTTTTTTTTTTTTTTCTATTGCATAAGGTTTTTTCTATTATGAATTCAGTTATAAGCCTTAGGGCAATTCGATTTTTTATTATTATTGAATGAAAATGAGTTTAGAGAGAGTTTCTCTAAACCTATCTTGTTTGTGATCATCCTCGTTGCTCGTTAAAGTTTAGTTCATATGCTTCTCTGCATCAGTAGCTCGGGAGCAAGCCACATTGTGTTCCAAATCATTTTAGCACCGCACATTTATGTGGAGTCTATACACTTAATCGTGGACATGCCACGAGAATGTACAGTGTTGGAGTGTCTTGAAGTACCACCTGACCGAGCTCCGAGAGTGCTTAGATAATTAGACATCATTGTCTCTCTCAATTTTTCTTGAGTACTTCCAACCTTAATCAAGAAACTGTTGGTTTTCAATAACATCCCAAGCCTCACGTGCCTAACATTGTATATTACTGTACTCAGGTGCAAAACACGAGCGTTCAGAAATATACATTACTTTTCCAACAGGCCCACAGACATTACATCCTTAACTTCTTAATTAGTTTTTTACAATTACAACCACTTACTAATTGATCCATGCCAGCTTGATTCCAAGCTTTCCAATAACAAGTAAAAAACAAGAACACTAGGGACACAACTTTCCAGTCACATAACAAAATCAGAAGAGTATCAAATGTTGAGGGACCCATAAACTTAGAGGGACCCTAAACACACGTATAAAAGAAATGTGATTCGTTACGTGACATGTGTGAGTTGTGTCAGATGGCGAGGACAAGTCCCGGTAACGACCGGTTCACGAGATCCCGAGGCTGGCTCTGCCAGCGCGTCGGGCTTTCGTGCCCGATCAGTTCTGTCACAGTGAGCCACGTATTGAAGTACTCCCGAAATTGGGTTATAAGCCCATTTTTAAGAGTCCATACGTGAACCCAATAGGCTTTGGCTCCTTCCCATCCTTCCACAATCACACGGTCGTCGATCGCCGTGACACTCCGAGGCTCGAACTTGAACTCGGCCCGGCCCGACTCGCCGGTGAGCACTCTCATCATGTGCTGGCAATTTTGTGGGCCGTGGAACCACCATTCCAAGTCGGCGGCCAAAAGTCCGGCCACCTTTTCCACATCACCGCCTGCCAACGCCTTGTAAAGCTCATCGACCACCGCCTTGTTTTTGTTTTCCGGCAGTGGTTCTACATTTTCAGCAACCATTTTTAATTTATGAGGGCTGGAAATGGAGTGAACCTCACTAGAAGAAAGTGAGAGGACAAGAAATGTGTTTTGAGAATATGCCCTAATGGTATCTTGGATGGTAGCTAGTATGGCTAGGTTGGAACCTTTATATAGTGCAAAAATAGAGGGGTGTTGGGTCCACTATGATTGGTGGCGACGTGGACTATCCAATGGCCAAGATTGGCTCCTCAGATGCAGATTTATTCATTTAGATTTTCGGAAATTATAATATAGTAAGAAATTGAACTACATACAAAAGTGGCCAAACTAATTAAAAGGAAGAGATTAAATAAATAAATGGGATAAAAGAATTATAGATGGGAAGCTTGTCTGGGGACAAACTATGGGATTGCAGATTTTACCGGTACCAGATACATATCCATTCCAAACAATTTTTTTTATAAAGACGATATTGCCCTTGGAAGGTATTGTAATTCCAATCACGTTCACGGGTATTGTTTTGTACCCGTCGTTATGTGATTAATAATATAACACCCTCATCATATTATACATCTCACATTTGATTGGAATATAAATCTGATGCATACTTTATCACCCAACAAACGAATTTTAACATAGTATTAATATACTCATATTCGATCAAACAAACGAGCCCTTACCTCTTAAATGGCGTCAAAAATACCTTTTCATTGGAGTAATTGATTCTTGGTTACTTCCAGTATCTTCTCCTTTCTCGTCTTTTATTTTTTTTCCTTTTGTTTTTGGTATCTCGTGCTTGAAGTAGACTTTTTTGAATTATTTCGTAAATCGTAAATCTATAAAAAAAAAAAAAAAAAAAAAACTTGTTGTATGTAAATCCAGCGGCAGCCCTTTTTTAACCGTTGATGAAGACTAGAAACAGCTGTTTGTTTTGTCATATTCCATGCACTGTACGTTGTATTTGTATTCTTCTTATTAGCATTCCAATTTCCACACTGTATGCCTTAAAAAGACAATTAAACTACGTTAAAACGCACGGCACACAAATAATTAAACTACGTTATGTCACAAACATAGCACGCATGCCGAAAAAGGGACAAAAAATTTGGGAAGTTGTTCAAGCTACTTGAACAAATATCTACATTCTGTAGGGTGAATTATTGATAGGCCTAACTTTCTCGAATCCGTTGTAGATTGAGAAGACATTGTTATTTGGGCCTCTTGTCTCGTCACGGACTCCAATATTACAACAAATTTGATTTGATAATTGTCAAAACCCTAACCTCACGTATAAAGTATTTGCAAAAGAATTTAATTGGATCCGATAATCGTAATTAACAACATGATTTTATGACATTTTTCAGGAAATATAAACGGCCTATTTCTGAAATTGTACTTATTATCTTTCGTTTTGAGGGAAAAATAAATTGAAAATGTGAGGCTACAATCATCGATCAATGTTACTGGCCTTTACTAAATTCACAATCTACACATCAGAATTGTGGGAACTCTCGAGTCTAAACTGCATATAATGCTACATATATATATAGCTATTATCAAGTAATTAACTTGAATTTAGATTTTTGGTCTTCTAAAACGTTATTCCTCTACCACGTTATTGGGCCAGTAAAAGATCATGTAAAATGAAAATGATCATATGGATCCTTAAATTGGAATTGAGGTTAATAAAAAAAATGGTAAACACGGTCCATTCCACATAATTGCGTACCTATCTAAGATCAATGTCACCACCAAATTGCATGGTAGGATTCATTAATTTCCTTCATTATTGTCATGTACGTACCATTGTAGGGTCTCATATGGGATGTTGGATTAATTTCTGACTGAAAAGAACAGCATAGTTAAGATTAATACTAATTGAGGTAGATTTACGTGATAGGCTATCCTTGTCTCTGTTCATTTACTAAAGGAGCTAGCCGAGTTCGAATAGAACTTTTGGCCACGTAGTACGCAATCCAAGCTCGAAATTTTTTTTATTATTTTTTTTTCGCTTAGCTAGATTTAATCACAGCTCAACTCGTATGTATTTTTTTCAATCGGCTAATTTTTTTTTATTAATCTTTGAAAAAAGGCAAAGATTAAACGGATCAAGGGCACACCGGCATAATGCCACCAGAGAACCAAACCCAAAGGAAAGGGAAGGAGCGAACCGAAACACCACAAAGAGGAAGCAAAGCCACACTCCAGCTAAAACAACCCAACAACCAAAACAGAAAACAACCCAAAACCAAAAGGACAAAAACCACAAGAACAAACAACACCAAAAAGCCAAAAGGCAAACCACACAGACCACCAAAACCTCGGATTAAATTCCAGAGAAAGAGAAGCAAACTTTCCTCGAGACCATCATCTTCCTCCAAGGCCACAAGTGTTCCTCCAAATCATCAAGACCACTTATTCTCTCTGCTATTTCTCCACTCAACTCGTATGTATTGGCTCGATCTGCTCATATATAGAGGCTCTTTAGTACTCAATTAATGACTTGAGCTCGAGTTTAATTTTAGATGCTGGTTGCGCTCGATTTGCTCGAATACTTGGGCTTGATTCGAACTCGAGCACAATTAATTTTAAGTGGTTTGCCACCTAGGAAGATATAGTAAATGAAATGAGCTATCTTATCCTTCGCAAAACTCCTAAACTTTTTGATGATGTATAAGGACAAGAACCTATTAAATGTCACACTTCCACGAATCATAGGATTGTTGACGAAAACTACGTGCCGACTTGATTGTTAGCTGTATTGGGACCAAAAAATTGGTGGCCATCTTGAGTGCACAGCGTCACTTTCTGCATTCAAAATGCGCCCAGATCATGCATAGACAAAGTTTTGGGGATCTATCAGTGGTGCGCGGCTTCAGAAATTCTCGTGAGGGTATTCAGAAATTCTACTATGGTCCTGTAGAAATCATAACTATACATAAACAAAAACCAATCTACTAATATCAACAATGCCACCAAAAAAACAACCAAGTACTTAGCAAATTACAATTTCCACTTGTCATATTTTGAAACTGTTGCATAATAATATAAGTATCAATGGTATCAAATACATCCCTCTCATTATAAGTAACCAAAGCAATTGTTCATCCACTGATCTCTCATTCGATTGTGCAGATTCCTCTTTATGTACTTGATGGTTGAAAAACCTTTTTCAATTGTTGCAGTAGCAACAGGAAGAGTCAATACCAATTAATGCCACAAGCCGATAGACTAATCTATATATGACATGCTTATTTGTCTCCACTAATTTTGCAGCAAGATCACCTATCCCCTTTAGCTTTGAAATATTTTCGTCGGATCTCATTTCTACAATGAAATTTTGGAGTTGAATGTCCAATGTCATTAAGTCCACCTCAGAAAAGTCGGACGAGTAGGGTTTTGCAAGACGAGTCAATTTTTTCCTATCAAAAGCAGAAAATGAATTTCTAGGATTCAAGCAAGCCATACATAGTAGCAACTCCGTGATCCCCTCCGTGAAACGATTGTTTAGCTCTTGAAGTTGCATGTCTAAGATTATATAAAATAGCTCAACACGATAACGATGTGAGATCGTTATTTGTGGGGCTTTGCGTTGTTACCGATCACTAGATACAAACATTTCACTCATGTTCGGGAAAAGAATACTATTATGCTTACTACAAAACGAAGAAACTTCGGTCAACAAAGAATCTCACACATCTTCTCTCATCATTTGCAATCGTTTCTTAGACATTTCGGGTACATTGTTCAATTTTTTTTTAGATTGGGTGTTCAAACATTTTGGGTAGGGTGTTCAAAATGGTAAATTTTTTAAATTTTTTTTACATGTGTTTCTAATAAAATAATTTTCAGTGTGTTCGGGTGACCACTCTTAGTTCAAGGTGGAGCCGCCTCTGGGATCTATCTTTGGTCCCACAAAAGATGACCAGAAACCGCTTATTTTTTTTAAATAAGTTTGTTAAGGATTTTAGTAAAATCTAGCTCAATCGGATGAATATCGGTAAGGACTTTTTGAGAATTCATAGTGCGAAGCTGAGTAGTTCGCCTTACGAATTCTAAAAAATCTCATATCGATATCCAATTAATCAGCTGTTTTGAAAGAAACGAATAATTCGAATAATCTGCATGAAACCTCGAGGTGGGTCCCACCAAAATTGTCTGATTTCTTTTGCATTATTATTTTTCCTTCGTAATGTCAATTAGTGATTGGTGAATTATTGCTCGAGGAACCACTAAAATCTTGCAGAAGCAAAAACAAAAATATGATTCACATCAGGAGGTCATATCTGACGAAAAAGAAAGAATTGATTACCATTTTGTCTTCATAAGGCTCCTTTCTTTAAGCTTTGGGCAAATTACGGGACAGTGGTGTTAGGGGCAAATTTTTGCCGTTTCATGGTACAGTTTTTGGGAATGACAGATCAATGGGAAGATAAATAATATTTGCCATAACATGGCATGACAAATGTGAAAGGACGCCATTACCCTTCACTTAAATTTTATTCCCAAAAGAAACCCTTTTAACATCCTCTTCCAAAATCACGTTAACAAAATTGAGAACCCAGACCGTCACCCTCTCTCTGTCTCTCGCTCTATCTCCCTCTCTCTCTTGATCTCTCTACCAACCGGACTCGTCAGTCCCTAGAGTTCGTTTCTGAGACTTGCGGCCACACTCATCAGTCCACACATTGACGGAGTTCGAACAAGAGAGGAAGGCAGCAATGATTTTGAACCGATATTTTGGGTTTTGAACCGACCGACGAGCTTCCAACCGATAGACGAGCTTGGAACTTCGAAAAAGGTCTTTCTCTCTCCCTCTCTCAACTGGGTTCAATTTGTTGAATTTGAGGATTTATGCACAAAAATTAGGGTCCATATTCACTGTTGCTTTCTTGTAGTTCGGTATATTTTTGTTCCATATTTTTTGTTTGCATTTCGTAATACCCACCACCTGTTTGAGGAATTGTCGATATGATGAATTTGTATTCAGTCAACAACTCCTGTATTTGTTTGTTCCTTGCAACTGTTGCATTTGTTTTGTTCCCTATAAACTTGTTTGCATTTCGTAATACCCACCACGTGTTTGAGGAATTATCGATATGAAGAATTTGTATTTTGTCAGCAACTCCTGTTAGCTTTGTTATTTTGAGGGTTTGAATATTGTGTGCTTCTCTATCTTTGGTATTAAGGGTTCTAGTGTAGTTCACAAATTAGGAAAAAAGTACACCCGGTCATCAACGATAGGTTGCTCACGATCTAGAAAAAGATATATCGGGCGTCACTAATAGGTCCGAATAGCA